>ML793368.1:316150-357645 GCA_009831015.1 Picea engelmannii | reverse complement strand
AATGGTGGTTGAAAGGTTATAAAAATATGAAGCCTTAACACCAACGAAATCTCCTTGTCTAAGGAAAACAATTTTTGCATTGTTTTACAAGCATATTGTGAAATATTGGGGCTTGTTATTGAACATTGTGTTGGATAGAGACACAAGATTTGTTGACTTGTTTTCGATAGATATCTTCAAGTTGATTAGAACGAAAACTATGATGATCACCATTGGCCCCTCTCAAGCATACAAACAAATTGAAAGGATAATTGTCTTGTTTGAGGAATATCTATGGCACTTTGTGTATACTAATCAATGGATTGGTCAAGGCTATCGGATGTGACTCAATTTTTTAATAATACATAGAATATTTTGATTATGCAACAATAGAATTATCATCTTGAAAAATATGGACAAACTAAGAGGATAGATGACTTGTTGGAGGATTTTTTGTGGCATTCCATGTGCAATGATCAGTGGATTCATTGTGGTTTTTGGGTGTGGCTCAATTTTTTTACAATGCACAAAAGAGTTTTACAACTTAGGATAGTCCATTTGAGTTGGTAACTAGAAAAAAAACACTTATGCCACATGCGGTTTTAGTTGGGTATCATGGTATGTTCCCATTAAGAATTAAGTTCCTTAAGTAACAATAATGTTCAATTGACCATGCCAAGTTTCATTTGGTGGAGGTAGCCGAGCGAATGAAGAGTTGGGAAAACAAGGAATGCCAATCATTGGAATTTCAAGTTGGTAACAAAGTACTTCTATAACTTAACCATGATCAGTGCAAGCCACCCCCATGAAGTTTCAATCATTAGTACAAAGGATTAAAGGTCTAATGGAGGTTTTGGACCAAGCAAGAAAGTTATCGGAAGAGACTTCTAGAGACTCTAAAGTATTACCATATAGTGTTCCATGTAAGCCAAATTAGGGCTTGTACAATTGAACTAAAGGACTCTATAGATAAATATGTGCTAGGCTAGAAAAGAGGAATTGTTGTTGCCTCCCGACCAGAAGGATTTATGAACATAACATAGCATTGAATCAATGAAATAATGAAATAATGTTGTTGTTGTCACCCAGATCGAATTGTTGTTGTCACCCGGATCGAATCAATGAAAAATGCTAGATATCATTGAAAGAAATGTTAGGGTAGCTTAAAGAACATACCATTATTTACCTCCTTTCCCTTGACAGTCTCGCGTGCAAGTCTCAGTCTCAGTCTCAGATAGCCCTCGATTCCCTCCTTTCCCTCGATAGTCTCATGAAAAACTCTCAGTATTAGTCTCGAATGGCCCTCAATCTCGGTCTCGGTCTCCACAGGTCGTGAGGTTTCTCTGTCCTCATCTCAGTCTCGGTCTCTCTCTCCACAGGTCATGAGGGTTTTGATCAGCAGCTACAGTGGGCAAAGAAAAAAAAATTCATTGGAATAGAGCTCCTCTCCAACCCCTCCCTCCTTTGAGTCTTTCAAATTTTCGAATCAGGTATGAGGTCGAGTCCACATTCGTGTTTCCAATGTCTTTCACATTTGTTTAAGTTTAATGTGGTGGATTGTTTTGTTTTTGTTTTTCCAGTGTTTATTATTTTTGTTTTTAATTTAATTAAGATATATATATATATATATATATGGTTGATATGAATGATTTATTTCCCCCACTTGACCATAGAAAGTGCCTTAAGTCACCCATCCCCTATGCATAAGAACCTATAATAGTACCCACATTCTTATTAGAGGCAAAAAGTTACCTCTAAAGTGTCTTTTCTATGGTTTGATTTCATGTTCATGGCTAATAAGCCTTATCTATCCATTTATGGTGTAAGTCCCTTGTTTTCCTCCCTTTATTATGGTCAAGGATCCGAGACCCATCATTACTATGAAAAAACTCCTAGATTGTGGCACATTAGATCAATAATATTAATTAATTAGTGAATAATTCCCTAGATTTCTCCCCCAAACCATGGTATGAGACCCACCTATCATGCAAAAAACATTTTAATGGAACCCATATCCCACTCTAAGGATATTGACCTCCTATATAGGGCATGTTTTGTGATTAATTTGTAGCCTTATGCATGGCCATTGGTCCCTAGAATATGACATCTAGGTCCTAAATTATTTATATAGAACCACAAAAAAACTCATAAGATGAAATCAATGCAATTTCTATTCCATATCTAGATCAAGGACCATCAACAATTCCTTAGATCACCACACAAGACCATGGATGGGTGAACAAGTTGTCATCAAGAGCCTTGAACAAGTCCTCATACCAAAATAACATAACTTAATTGGCCTTTAAGAAGGATATAGGCATCATGATTAGGTTTTGTACATTGAAAATGAGTGTAGAGGCATAAACATGTCAAGTTGGAAACAATGGCCTAAAGCCCTAACTAAACCTTCTCGAGCTCATGAACCACCATCGAAAAAACCTAAAAACCATGACACAAGTCCTCTCTAGGGAGTCTTTGGCATCCACCAAGTTGAATATGGGTGACATTATGAGGTCTTCTTGATCATCATGGATGGGTCTTAGGTTAATGACTATAGTCCACTTGTATTGAAAAGGTCCACTTTAAAGGGTCTATGTTGTGGTTTAAGGCCTTGATTGTGGCACAATAGATCAATAATATTAATTTAGGGAATCATTCCCTAGATTTCTCCTCTGAACCATGGAATGAGGTGGACCATGCATTGTCAATATTGGTTCCATGGAGAATCTTTGCCTTGCCTAAAAAAGGCAAAGGCCTCATATAAACTAATATAATTGTGCATGGAGGAAGCATGTCAAGAAAACAGATAGTGAGTTCAATGATTGGTGATGAACCTTCAAAACGATTGACCTAATACATAATTGTTAAAGGAAAATTTAGATCCAAAATAAATAGACTTTTCAGCCTCAATGATGTGAATGTTGCTTCAAGTGATTTCATGATTGGTGGTTCTTTTTCACCAATTCGAATAGTTTGGGAAGAAAGGGAGAAGGTAGTTTCAACTCTTACAAATTAGTATTAGGATGATTTTGTCTAGAGAGGATTAAAATTTTCTTGTGACTCTATTTTGACATGGAAAGTACAACATTCTAACATTTCACATATGGGTAGATACATTCTTAATTTTTTCTTAAAAATGAACTTCAGATGGAGAGATCTATGAGATGGGGAATTTGAACATGGACATCCCAATTTAGTCTTACAAGAGAATTTGGAATGGTTCAATTGGATTGTATTGTCATATAAGAACTTCAACAAGTAATAATTGTATAGTCTTAACATTAATGTATAAATTCCTACTTTGGATGACTAGCTCTTCCATAATAAAGGTAAGAAAAAGGGCAATCTTTAGTACTCTAGTATTCCATCCACTAAGAAAGGTAAGAAAAAGGTCAATGAGGAGGATGTGGTTATTGGGAACAAAGGTCACAAGGTGTGCATATGTGAGTACATGGCCTTATAAAGGGTCCCACATTGTCAATGAACTAGGGTCCTTTGGCATGAGATATCATAGTGTCATCTCCACAATGAGAATTTCTATAATGAAGAAAATTATAAAATTTGTACTCAATCATACAGTATATCCTTTAGGAAAGATCCATAATATTTGGAGATCCAAGATTGGAGGTATTTTTTCTTTATCCATAAGCCACATGGAGGAAACCTTCTTAATGTAAAAGGATGACCAAGTTGAGGGTTTACCTAAGCGAAAGAGATTATTAAAGGGGGTGACCTTCCCATGAGAGGAGGATCCTATAAGGATTTTGATATGTTATATCTACATGTTGCAACCTGTTGGCAACAATAATATAATCTCTATTTTTACAAGCCGCCTACACACGGTTTTTAAATTCTCGTTACTCGTCACAACCTTTCTCATTAAACGACACTTGTTACTCATCGCTTTCTACGTATCTACTTTTCGATTTTTGTTTTTATGACTGTAAGAATGAAAATTCACAGCTAGAATTCATACTTGATTTCATTAAAGGGTTAATGTTCATATGGTCTATTGTCGAATTGTCGTATTTCTCTATGAACATGGTGGTTTTCATGGTTATAACCCCTTGGTCTTGAACATGCCTTGGTTACATGAGTATTAAACCGCCACCCATTTATCATTCGACTAATGTTAATGGGGTTTTGATTTAATTTTTTTTTTGATTCAATTGTTTATTTGACATATTAATTTTGTGATCAAATCATGCATATGCATACTATTGTTTTCAACTGTTATGATCTTTGTGCGTACCATTATGCCGAGGTGTCATTCCAAATACAGCGTGGTATTATGCTTTTGCATGGCCTCGATCTATACGACTTCTCTCACACGCATGGTAATTAATGCTCCTACCTGCCATTTCGAGTTGTCTTTGCATTGCATTGAGGAAACTTGGGTTAATGTCTTTGTGTGTATTCTATCAAACCCTACCTCTGAATCCCGTGTTGATTCCTTGTTGTTAGCCATGGCTCCTTTGGTGAGGATTGAGCCCAACGGTTTCCATATGTTGTTATCATTTGGCAATGCCAGAGATGACTTAGAAAGGAATGGCTGACATGTGTTCGTTGAAAAGTTTGAGGGTTTTAATTTAACAGTTGCTCAAGAATTCAAATTGACGTTCAACGGTCGCAGAGAAAAAATAGGAAATGTCCAGCTTGAGTTAAATAAAGATTTTATTAGCCAAGCCACTGGTCTACCAGCTGTGGGACAAAAATGGTTCAAAAACTCAAAGGTTGAAGAGGTTCCCTGGTCATTTTTGTTCACCTCAAGGAGGATTACCAGCTGCGACCGAGGTATGCCCGTCTCAGCTTTAAAACCTAGATGGCATGATCTATTAGCTATTGTGAACTAGTTCGTTACCTATGAGGGGAGATATGGTTTGGTTTTCTTGTATCACTTGCGTTTACTCATGAGTTTTATCGATTTCCCCTTGAACATGCCCTATTTTCTCCTTCGAAGTCTATACAAAATGGAAAAGAGTTTTAAAAGGAAGAAGTCTGATTCTCGCCTGTTCCACCATTGTTTGATCAAGATTATTATTATACATGAGCTATAATTAAACGATGATTGTTGGGATGATTTTCTGTTACGAAGTGGTTTTAGTAGCAGTGAGTTGGGATAGGTTGACAAGCCTGTCGTCACAGAAACCCTCATGAAGCCTACCATCTCTCCTCCTTCACTCTTGTCCTATGATCCTTTTTCTAATTTGGAACCCTCGACCTATCCTGACACTATCCAACCCGACACCATACAAGATTCGTATCCTAAGGGTAGTGTTAAGGCTATTAAAAAATCCACAAGAAAAAAGTGTAAAGGCAATGTTGATATCAATTATAAGAGTAAAAGGGTCGCTCGTTGGGTTTCATGATGTGCATGAAATAAACCCAAGCCCTGTGAAGACCAAAATGCGATTGTGTTAAGCGAGGATTCCGATTCAGAAATTGAAAGATTCCTGACCGAAGAATATCCATATTCATATGGACTTTGCTCTCATAAACCATATGATTATGTTACAAACCTTCCACCGTGTCTAAAAGACAATCCTGATTTCCCTGGAATCAAACTCAGTAATGAACCTACAGGTCAAATGGAAAATTCCCCACCTGTTAACGCTATTACTGCTAATACATAGTCTATTCATCCGCAATGTAAATAATTTTGATAATGGATCGATAGGTATTACAAAGACGCGCCTTTACTTCATTCTCGGCTTAAATCCTTGGAAGACCAGGTGAATTTGCTAACGAAGGAGAATATAATACTTCAATCCATATTCCAAACCAAAGACAAATGACAAAAAACCACAAGGTCTGTTGTTTTTAAGAATGTGGAAGCAGCGAATGCAATAATAAATTCAAAGATTGCTTGATTAAGTCGAACCCCTTAATTTGAGGTATGATTTTTTAAAAATAAGTTTAGGATGCTTTTGTCTTTTTCAAATTAGAATACATGATTTGTTTGCACAGATTACCTTTAGTTTGTCTAGATTCATTTAATAAAATATGATTCTATTTATAATAATAACTATCTATAGAATCGTGAGATTCTGTAGCTAGTTAGAAAAATTCGAACTACTTGTTTTAATAACTGAAAATGCATCTAAAATATTTTATTCTTATGTGTTTTCAGAAACCTACGATTTCTAAAGGAGATTTAAAGCACTGTTGGCATCCCTCATCATGCTATCTTTATGTTGTTTTAGAATAGGCTGCTAGTTTTTGATATCAAGTAGAATCTGGGAGGTTGCATCTCCCACATTTTCCGGAACAAATTAGATGTTATCAACAAGAAACGTTTTGATCCTGTAACCTATATAAATATGTTGTTTTGTAAACTGAACATCATTGCTATCTGGAGGCAGAAAACTATGGATTTATGATTGACAGACTTGAATGGAAGTTGATATTTGCACAACTTTAGCTTCGATATATCGCATTTTTATTCAAGTTATGGTCATTTCGATTTGTAATTAAATTGTGACTACTTTAGATATCATGGTTTATTGCAGATTGGTGTGATGAAATTTATATGATATCCATGCTTTATGTCCCTTATATAACATACAGTAATTACTCTGTTCAAATTTGAGATTAGAAGGTTATCTTTTTTATTCATTGAACATTTATACACAAATTTTCACAGCTGGATTTATCTCAATGTGGCCATTTGTGAAATTATAAAATTGTTGTTGCTACATATCTTATATGTTTTGTCCTTAACATTCAATCATTACTGCTTCACGTTTACCAGAAGCATTTGTAAGATCTGTTGCATTTTACCTCATCAAACAACGAAATTGGATGCCATACACGGGATGAATAGGAGATGCAATTACAGGTTAGCTTGCTAGTTTTTTTTTTATTAGTTTAATTTATATAGAAATTTCCTGTAATCTAAACACATTTTATTGTCCATCTTTGTTTTCAATTAGACAGTTTTCTATTTCATTTCTTGTTTATAAACATTATAAAAAAATCAAAAAGACTGAATGATAGTTTTGTTGTCGTTAAATAAATCAATCCATATTCGATTTTCACAGATTCAGATTAAAGTTTTCATTCTATAAATGTTATACATATATTAGAAATATAATCATATAGATATATTGTACATATAATAAGTAGAGCTATTTTATAAATATTAGTTAGTAAACTGTAAGCATATTTTAGATTTGTATATAGTTTTCAACGAGTATTTTTTATTAAGTTATTTTATTTAGTTTCATTTTTCACTTTCTTAGGACTTAGATCGGCCAACGGAGATGCTAAACCCATAGGAGTGGATTAATCCAAAAGTATTGGGTTAAAAAGACAACTCCGAAACCGGATTCACTCCTCTAGTTGACGAGCGGTCAATTTCACCCGTCAACAAATGGCGCTAGAAGGAGGGCTTGAAAATTATTAATGGCACGAGGTGGTCATAAGAATCCTCCACCACCTACCTGCTCACCTATAGTGACTAGAAGTCATTCAAACGACAACATTGTCCCTCAAACAACAACCACATCAAATGACGATATACGGATCACAGTTGAACCAGTAACTCCAAATCCTACGGGTGGTGACATACAAGAGATTGTTTGCCAATCTCTCATAAGAACACATGGTGCCTTTGCATGTTTAAGACAACCAAAATGACCTTTGTACCAACCATTAGACTTATATGATATCAGAGAATAACTTGGAGGCACTGACCTTACTTTAAACCCTATAGATCCAATCCTCACTCCTGCAGCAGGAGGATCTGGTATACCACCATCACCACCTCCTTCATCTCCTTCTTCTTCCGGATAAGAATCCTCTGACAAAGGCAGTTCCTCATCCCAGCCTTCGACACCACCCACACCTATGGCCAACCAGAACAATCCCACCAGACCCTAGCTCGACCAAGATGCAGTGGCCATACCTGGACCTCAGCATCCCTTACCCAAACACCCGGAGAAATGGCTCCCTAAATTTGACCCAGACTCCAAACAGATCGCCAAAGATCACATCAAAATTTTTATGTTAGCCATTAGAATCCATAGTCTTAAGCACGAATATGTAGTCTATAGATTGTTTCCCTACACCTTTGAGGGAAATGCCTCTACCTAGTACTTTGCCCAACAACCCCACACCATCGTGTCATGGGAGAAGTTTGAATCCTGTTTTCTTGAGAAGTTCGGAGATGACAAGTCTCTAGAAGTTCTAGTCATGGAGCATTCTAGTTTAAGAATGAACCCCAAAGAGAAGATCAAATACTTTAATCAAAGGTTCTTAACACTAAAGAACCGAATCCCTATGGATTCGATGCCCGCACATAATCTTATCATAGCATATTATACGAAAGCTTTACATCAAAGCACAACCATTTGGGTAAAGAGATCCAAGAAATCCACATTGTTAGAAGCCTTCGAAGAGGCCAGTCAGATCAAGAAAGATATCCTCATCTTAAAAGACACTACTAGCAATGAAATAGAGACTAGTTCATCTTCCAAAAAGAAAATTGAAATCCTCCCTAGACCTTCCCAAAACAAAGCCCAACCTGAAAGCTCAGATTTAGAAAACTTACAGAAAGTCGTTAAAAAACTATCCAATCAAGTTATATATTTGAAAAGGACAGATGAAGAAGCTTATTCAAGCAAAGGGCCTTACAAACCCCCGTTTAGGAAGACTTTTCCCACCAACTGACCTAATTCAAATACTAAAGGCCTAAATTTAGAAATCCTGCAATTCGCTATTCAAACGATTCTAGAAGCACAAGATAACTAGATGCCTCCTGAAATCCCTGAGGAAGTAGCTGAATATGAGACAGTAGAAGAATATGAACCCTCTCCAAACATTTTTGATCATTTTTCGGATAGTATTTTTCAAGATAATTTCAAAACAGTGCATCCTTACAATACTAGGAGTAAGACAGTAAACAAGCCTTCTTCTGAAATCACTATGACTTTGCCCCCAAAACAGTCTAAATCAATTGAGACTAAACAGAATTCAGTAAACCCAAGCTTATATTATGATTTGGTTGAAGATCTAAGAAATCTTAGGGCTAATATTTCTATCTATGAATTATTAAAATTCCCTTTTCTTCTGCAAAAAATGCTACAGAATATTGTAGAGAACAACAAAAATGGCAATCCAAGCAGTAACAAAGGTGTTCAGAATAACCCTAAAGTTCCTTAGAAGGCCTCCATCAAAACTACTTCTGATTCTCACGAGAAAAGAGACCTTCCTGTAAATAATGTAACAAATGTAGATAAATTAGTTTTAGAGGCCACGAGTAAAAAACAACAAGCTTCCACCATTAGTACTTGCAGAAATGTCCCTCCATTTTTGTTAACTTTTTAAATCTTCAATAGGAACATGCACAACTGTATGGTGGATTTAGCGGTGTCATCTAATGTAATGCCTTGGTCTGTGTGTCAAAAGATTAATGACGAAGTACAACCATCCACCTTGAAGATCATCCATCTTGATCGAACTAGTGTTAAAGTTATAGGCGAATTGAGAAATATGCTTATAAGATTGTCGTCTAACCCTAAAGTTCATCAAGTGATTGATATTATTGTTGTAGATATCCTAGAAGTTTATGGTTTGTTTTTAAGCAAAGACTGGTCAGAACAGCTACACAGCTATTTTGCGATGGATTGGTCTCACTTGTGGCTGCCTGAGAATGGAAATCCCAACAGAATCAAGGTAAATCGTGAACATTACCTAAAGTTTACAGTGACGGATTTAAATGATCCCAATGAACCATTCACACCTTCTGTTGATTCACCTGAAATACAGGGGATGGATACGTTTTTCGGCAATTTCATGGCCAAAACTTCCACTATCACTAACCCAGAACAACAGTTTGAAATTTTGACATATACACAGCCAACAGCTTCTACCCAGTGGTCACATGCAACCGACAACAATCAAATATGGTCTCTTTACTTTGACGGGTCAAAATACAAGGAAGGAGTTGGTGTAGGCTACGTGATTATTGATCCAGCAGGTAACAAGACCCTGATTGCATGCAGGTTAGAGTTCGAATGTACAAACAACACAACAGAATATGAGGCATTATTGCAAGGCCTCAGGAAAGCATTATATATGAACGTTCAAAATTTGACTGTCTTTGGTGATTCAGAAATTATGGTTAGATAGGTAAAAAATTCTATCCACTGTTTATCTCCACACCTTAAAAGATACCAATCTGAGGTATGGAATTTGATGAATAAGTTTGTTGCATTTAACATAAATTCTATTCCTAGATTGAATAATTCAGAAGTTGATTTGTTAGCTAACGTAGCTTCGAAAATTTTCCCTACAAAAGGCTTATCTCTGAATGCATTCTCCATCGAACTGTTGTTCAGACCGTCCGTCCCCGACAACATCACTAATTGGAGAGTCTTCGATGACAATCAACAGATTATAAGTTTCCTGCATATGGAAGAAACTTTCCAGGGCGCAGTAATCGACGAAGGTACTCATGATGAAAATCTTCATGACTTTACGGTAATACCAGATCCAAGATCTCTTGAATCTTCATTAGACATGGTAAATTCTATCCCAAAATATGTAGTTAGATTAAATTTTTTTTATGATCTTCACGACAAGTTCAAAGAATTAGTGAACTGTAAAATGAATAGTTCCTCTTTAACACATGAAAAAGTAAACTTGGGAAATAAAGACAACCCACGGTGCATTAATTTAGGGGTGGGATGTTCTGAACAAGAAAAAACAACGTTTATTAAATTGTTTAAGGAATTCAAATATGTTTTTTCTTGGACGTACGATGACATAAAAACCTTTGATCCTAACATCATACAACATGTTATTCCTATGAAGCCCCAAACCCAACCTTTTCAACAAAAGTTAAGGAAAATGCACCCAAAACTTGAACCAACTGTCAAGAAGGAATTAAATAAACTCCTGAATGCTAAGATAATCTTCCCAGTTAGGCACACACAATGGGTCTATAATCTTTTCCCTGTCCGGAAGAAGAGTGGTGAAATCTGACTATGTGTCGATTTTCAAAATCTTAATCAAGCGTCTGATAAAGACAACTACTCTGTCCCACCCATGGAACAGATCCTTCAATAGGTATCTGGTTCTGAAATATTATCCTTATTGGATGGTTTTTCAAGGTATAACCAAGTCCTGATGTCCCCTCCAGGCCAACTTAAAACCACCTTCCGCACTCCATGGGGCACCTACGCTTATAGGAAGATGCCCTTTGGGCTCATAAATGTCAGTGCCACTTTCCAGAGAGCGATGGACATCGCTTTCCAAAGCTTAATCAATCAATATTTCATAGTTTACCTAGATGACGTTACTCTCTTCTCGAAAAACAAAGAAGATCATCTAGCTCATTTAAGATCTGTTCTACAATGATGTCGTAAGTACGACATTTCTTTGAATCCTAAAAAATCTATCTTCATAGTAGAACAAGGAAAACTCTTAGGATTTATTGTATCAAGCGAAGGGATGATTATAGACCCTGAAAGAACTCAAGTCATTTCAAAAATCCCCCCTCCCTCGTAAAAAAATTCTATGCAACCTTTCTTAGGTCAGATAAATTTTGTTAGGAGATTCATCCCCAACTTTTCAGAAATGGTGAGACCATTACAAAACCTAATAAAAAAGGACGTACAATACCATTGGGGACCTTTAGAAAACCAAGTTTTTAATTCAATAAAAAATGACATAATAGACACTCCTTCTCTAATGAGCCTCAATTTTTCTCAAGACTTCACCCTCTACATGTTCACTTCTGACCGTTCTTACGCCGCTGTCCTAACTCAAAAGAACGTTGAAAGAAATGAAGTCCCAATTGCCTTTATGAGCTCATCCTTCAAAGGGGCAGAACTTAATTACCCGGCAGTAGATCAACAAGCCTATGCTGTTTTTAAAGAAGTAAAACACTTCTGATCTTATCTTTTTAAATCTAGGACGAAAATCATTGTCCCTTACTCGGCTGTCAGAAATCTTTTAGTATAGAAAGAACTAGGTGAAAAAAGGGAAAACTGGGTCACATCCTTGCAAGAGTATGACATAGAAATCACCCCAACACAAATAGTAAGAGGTCAAGGGTTATGCAAGTTAGTCGTTGACTCAGCTGCAGGACAACAAGAGGAAAATGATATCTCAGCTCCAGGACAACACTATCAAAATTTAATCTACTGTGCGCAAAACCCGGTTAGTCTCTGGTATGATGATATAAAATTTTGTCTTGATCATGGGTCAGCCCCCCGTCACCTGGAACCCACAAAAAGAAGAGAACTAAGATTAAAATCTTCTTCCTTTCAGCTGATTAATGGTATTTTGTTTCGTCAAAATTTTGATGGAGTACTAATGCGCTATCTTGAAAAAGATGAAGCAGAAAATGTCTTATTGGAATTACACGCAGGAGAAGTTGGTTGGCATTTTGGTGGAGATACCACTGTCCATAAAGTATTAAGGGCAGGTTACTATTGGCCTACACTTTTTAAAGATGCTCATGCTTTGTATCGCAAGTGTGTAATTTGTCAAAAAACATCCCGATGGATACAAAAACTAGCCTTCCCTCTGCAACCAGTTTCAGTAGACTCCCCTTTTCAACAGTGGGGTTTAGATATTGTAGGCTCAATCAATCCACCATCCTCACAGCAACATAAGTATATCATAAAAACCACAGATTATTGCACCAGGTGGTCCGAGGCTGCCCCATTAAAAGCTGTAAATATTAGCTAGGTAGTATCCTTTTTGAATTCGAATATTATTACTCGTTTTGGTATCCCTGACTGCCTGGTATTTGATAATGCTTCTTATTTTTCGTCTCTTGAGATGAGTGGTTTCACTCTAGAAAAATGAATTAAATTAAAGTATTATGCCAGCTATTACCCCCAAGGAAATGGATTGGCAGAATCGACTAATAAAAATTTGATCAAAATTATCAAGAGAATGGTCTCTGAAAACCATAAAATTTGGCATAATGCATTGTTAAACGCAATCTGGGTTGATAGAGTAACTCCAAAAACTGATGTGGGTAACTCACCTTTCTTTCTTGTTTACGGTAGAGAGACAATTATGCCATGACATATCCTCCTTCCCTCTCTGCAGCTATTGCATAAAATACAAGAAGAGGATTGTCCCCCTTTGGAGAATCGAATTAACACTTTGTTAAAATTAGAAGAAGTGAGGGCTCAAGCGAAACAAAAATTAGATCAACATCAACTCATTGTTAAAAGATGGTTTGATTCCAATTCTGCCTCTGATAGAAATTTTGAGGTAGGTGACCTTGTCCTAAAATGGGACAAACTGCATGAGGGAAAAGGAGAGCATACAAAGTTTCAGAACTTGTGGCTAGGACCATTCTTGATTGCTGAGAAATTAGGGCCCGGTTCCTTCCGATTACAGAATTTAGAGGGACAGCTAGACACCTATCTGGTGAATGGCCAAGATCTAAAAAGGTATTTCGCCTGATGACACTCCCATTTACAATGTGTACATATTTTTGTTCTGCTTGCTTTTTGTTTTTCTTTCCTGATTTGTTTTGGTTTTTCCCTTATGCTTACCAGTTTTTTCTTTTTGAGACGCACATACTTGCACCATGAAATGTTTCAGACAAAGAGAATAGAAAAATTTCCCCTCTAAAATGACTACTGAAGGTTGTTTAAACATCAATTATGATATTTTTTTGAAGTTTGCAGCCATGTTAAAGAAAGCTTGTTGTTTGAAAAGTGTTTCTTGATTTCAATATGTAACTGAATCTATTCACGATCATCCATAAAAAAATCTTCTTATGTTGTCCCTGTTCCTTAAGAGAACAACTCAAAGATGTCTCCTTGCCCACAAAAGTCAGTTTATTAACAAACTATCTCTAGATCTTAATGAAGGATAGTTAAAAATTTTCCTCAAGGTCTGTAATTTACTAAAATATGTCCAAAAATCAGGATTTTCAGCGTCACCCCGCTCTATTAAATATCTTTAAAACAAAATAAACCTTCAGAGAGATGTGGGAAGTGCTTGTAAATCCGCTAGGATACTGAACAGGTCTGCTGGCAGTGGGTAAATGCATGCATGAAGCCAAGATAACTTCGTCGGGGTGCTGAACAGGCCCGCTGGCAGTGAAGCAATGTCAGGTATATGAAAATTCCCAGATATGGAATCTTTTGACCTTAAATATCCTTCGTTCTGATCTAGAACTTCTTGGCAGGATACATATATCAGAGTGGGTTAAATGGCATACCTGTCGAGGCTATGGACGGCTTTTGGTAGCAGCGGCTCTGTCAATAGTATTGAAGATTTTAACTTTAACATTGTGACTCCTCTTTTGTCAAGATTGTCATCAATTTTCATCTTTTAAAATAACAAGCAATCTGAAACTGGAATGTTCTATAATTGATAATGATGTTCAAAATAGTTTCTTAGTTGTTTTCAATTTGAATTTTTTTCTGATTATCCTAATATGGACTCGTTTGTTTGGCAGAGATAACTGCTTCTACCAGTGTGTCGCCATTGTTGGCAGCAATAATATAATCTCTATTTTTACAAGCTGCCTACACAGGTTTTTTAAATTCTCGTTACTCGTCACAACCTTTCTCATTAAATGACACTTGTTACTCGTCGCTTTCTACATATCTACTTTTCGATTTTTGTTTTCATGACTGTAAGCATGAAAACTCACAACTGGAATTCATACTTGATTTCATTAAAGGGTTAATCTTCATATGGTCTATTGTCGAATTGTCGTATTTCGCTATGAACATGGTTGTTTTCATGGTTATAACCCCTTGGTCTTGAACACGCCTTGGTTACATGAGTATTAAACCGCCACCCATTTAACATTCGACTAATGTTAATGGGGTTTTGATTTATAATTTTTTTTGATTGAATTGTTTATTTGACATATTAATTTTGTGATCAAATCGTGGATATGCATACTGTTGTTTTCAACTGTTATGATATTTGTGCATACCATTATGCCGAGGTGTCATTCCAATTACAACGTGGTATTATGCTTTTGCATGGCCTCGATCTACACGACTTCTCTCACACGCATGGTAATTAACACTCCTGTCTGCCATTTGGAGCTGTCTTTGCATTGCATTGAGGAAACTCGGGCCAATGGCTCTGTGTTTATTCTATCAAACCCTACCTATGAATCTCGTGTTGATTCCTTGTTGTTAGACATGGATCCAATGGTGAGGATTGATCCCAACGGTGTCCAGACGTTGTTATCATTTGACAATTCTAGAGATGACTTAGAAAGGAAAGGATGGCATGTGTTTGTTGAAAATTTTGAGGGTTTCAATTTAACAGTTCCTCAAGAATTTGTGTTGACGTTCAACGGTTGCAGAGCAAAAATAGGAGACGTCCACCTTGAGTTAAATAAATATTTTATTAGCCAAGCCACCGGTCTACTAACTGTGGGACAAAAATGGTTCAAAAACTCAAAGGTTGAAGAGGTTCCCCGATCATTGTTGTTCACCTCAAGGAGGATTACCAACTGTGATCGAGGTATGCCTGTCTCAGCTTTAAAACCTAGATGGCATGATCTGTTAGCTATTGTGAAATAGTTCATTACCTGTGAGGGGAGATATGGTTTGGTTTTCTTGTATCACTTGCGTTTACTCATGAGTTTTATCGATTTTCCCCTTAACATGCCCTATTTTCTCCTTTGAAGTCTATACAAAATGGCAAAGCATTTTAAAAGGAAGAAGTCTGATTCTAGCCTATTCCACCATTGTTTGATCAAGATTATTATTATACATCAACTGAAATTAAACGATGATTGTTGGGATGCTTTTCTGTTACGAAATGGTTTTAGTAGCAGTGAGTTGGGACAGGTTGACAAACCTGTCATCACAAAAACCCTCATGAATCCTACCATCTCTCCTCCTTTACTCTTTCCCTGTGATCCTTTTTAATTTGGAACCCTCGACCTATCCTGACACTACCCAACCCGACACCCTACCAGATTCATATCCTAAGGGTGGTGTTAAGGTTGTTAAAAAATCCACAAGAAAAAAGTGTAAAGGCAATGTTGATATCAATTATAAGAGTAAAAGGGCCACTCGTTGGGTTTCACGATGTGCCCGAAATAACCCCAAGCCCTGTGCAGACCAAAACGCGATTGTGTTAAGCGAGGATTCCGATTCGGAAATTGAAAGATTCCTGACCGAAGAATATCCATATTCATATGGACTTTTCTCTGATAAACCCTATGATTATGTTACAAACCTTCCACTGTGTCTAAAAGACAATCCCGATTTCCCTGGAATCAAACTCAATAATGAACCTACAGGTCAAATGGAAAATTCCCAACCTGTTAACACTATCAGTGCTAATACACAGTCTATTCAGCTGCAATGTAACGAATGTCGATCATGGATCGATAGGTATTACAAAGATGTGCCTTTAGTTCAGTCTTAGCTTAAATCCTTGGAAGACCAGGTGAATTTGCTAACGAAGGAGAATAGCATACTTCAATCCGTAGTCCAAACCAAAGACAAAAGACAAAAAACCATAGGGTTTGTTGTTTTTAAGAACGTGGAAGCAACGACTGCAATAGTAAATTCAAAGATTGCTTGATTAAGTCGAATCCCTTAATTTGAGGTATGATTTTTTAAAAATAAGTTTAGGATGATTTTGTCTTTTTCAAATTAGAATACATGATTTGTTTGCACATATTACCTTTAGTTTGTTTTGATTGATTCAAAAAAATATGATTCTAGTTATAAAAATTCGAACTACTTGTTTTTATAACTGAAAATGGATCTGAAATCTTTTATTCTTATGTGTTTTCAGGAACCTACGATTTCTAAAGGATATTTGAAGCACTGTTGTCATCTCTCAACATGCTATCTTTATGTTGTTTTAGAATAGGCTGTTAGTTTTTTATATCAAGTAGAATCTGCGAGGTTGCATCCCCCACATTTTTCGGAACAAATTAGATGTTATCAACAGGAAACATTTTGATCTTGTAACCTATATAAATATGTTGTTTTGTAAACTGAACATCATCGCTGCCAGGAGGCAAAAAACTATGGATTTATGATTGACAGGGTTGAATGGAAGTTGATATTTGTACAACTTTAGCTTTGATATATCATATTTTTATTCAAGTTATGGTCATTTCGATTTGTAATTAAATTGTGACTACTTTAAATATCATGGTTTATTGTAGAATGGTGTGATGAAATTTATATGATATCCATGTTTTATGTCCCTTATATAACATACAGTAATTACTTTGTTCAAATTTGAGATTAGAAGATTATCTTTTTTATTCATTGAACATTTATACACGAATTTTCATAGCTGGATTTATCTCAATGTGACCATTTGTGAAATTATAAAATTATTGTCGCTACATCTCTTATATGTTCTATCATTAAAATTCAATCATTACTCCTTCGCATTTATGAGAAGAATTTGCAAGATCTGTTGCGGTTTACCTCATGAAACAACGAAATTGGATGCCATACACAGGACGAGTAGGATATGACATTACAGGTTAGTTTGCTAGTTTTATTTTATTAGTTTAATTTATATAGAAATTTCTTGTAATCTAAACACATTTTATTGTCCATCTATGTTTTCAATTAGACAGTTTGCTATTTCATTTCTTGTTTATAAACATTATAAAAAAATAAAAAAGACTGAATGATAGTTTTGTTGTCGTTAAATAAATTAATCCATATTCAATTTTTGCAGATTTAGATTAAAATTTGCATTCTGTAAATGTTATACATATATTAGAAATATAATCATATGAATATATTGTACATATAATAAGTAGAGCTATTTTATAAATATTAGTTAGTAAACTGTAAGTATATTTTAGATTTGTAGATAGTTTTCAGCGAGTATTTTTTATTAAGTTATTTTATTTAGTTTCATTTTTCACTTACTTAGGACTTAGATCGGCCAACGGAGCCGCTAAACGCATCGGAGTGGATTAATCCAAACGGCTTGGGTTAAATAGACAACTCCAGACCAGATTCACTCCTCCATTTGACGAGCTGTCAATTTCTCTCGTCAACACAACCCTCAAATACTAGTCAATAAAGGAGTAACATTATATGGCATTGAAATAACTTCAAGACTACTAGCTTGTTTGAACAACCATGGATGAGTATAAAAAATCCTAGATATTTTCATAATATTTTAGAGGGGGAAATTACATAGTTGTTACCACAAAAGGGGAAAAGTTATCCAATTGTAAGTAATGGTTTAACATTGACCCATGCACGAGAGAGAGTGTGGTTAAATGATGTGTTGTAAGAAAATTCTAAAGTTGGAGATAAGGAAATATCTAAAAGATCTTCCCTATAAAAATCATATTGCAAAATATTGTATTGTGTATTTCTCTTTAGCAAACTCTTCATTGTTCCACCCACCACCTAATTAGATCACCTAGTTTTAATAATAGGTCAAACAATTGATTCTTGGGTATCTAAACACTTGACATATGCATTGTATCAAAAAAATGAGTTATGCTTTCAAACATGAACAACCATTGCAAATGTGGAATTATGGGAATGTGACAAAGAACCTTTCGAGGCACCCTTTTTGTTACTTGAGTGGTTCGATATATACTGGTAAGAAATAAGTCTAGTAAGTCTAGAATCAAAACAAGTGGGTGTACCGTGATTCGAATTTGAGTCCAGAAACCCTCCCATATCCTTAAGGCATGTGAATAGTCTATCCATGTCAAATTTTAGTGCATACATAAACAATTTGAAAAAAATTCAACATTGGCCCCATTCGCAGGTCAATGTTTCCCATGTCGAGGTCACTATTGAGGGACCCCCAATGGCACCCACATGAGGAATCGTATCAAAAGAAAGTGAAATAAGGCTCCAAGAAAGGTGTGTGTCCTCAATAATAAGCATAAACATAAGTGCAAGAAACATCCAATAAAAGTGGTCATCTTCCTTCATGATCCAGGACATAAAACCATGAAATCCCTAGGCCATCCAAAGATGAACTTGTAAACCTACCTTTGTGATGAAAATCACAAGAGTAGTGAAAAAATACTAGTGCAAGCCTCATGTAAAATGAGGGGTAACACTAGCAACACAAACTGGATAATTTTGAACATAATCATAATTTCATTCCTCTTGCCAATGACAATTTCTAGTAGGTTTGATTCCTATCTTGCAGCCCAAATGGATGAACCATCAATAAATTGGCTTCATTCGTAGAAGCTTCAATTCACCCATCACAAATTTCATGCATTGACCTCACATAGTGAGAAGTGAATGGGACCTACGTTGAAATTTCTTCGGTATGTGCCTGTATGCATCGAAATTTGACATGGTTAGACTAGACACATGCTTTGACGGTATGGGAGGGTTTCAAGACTCAAGGATGTATGATTTCTGATTATGCCCCCCCCCCCGCCCCCTCATATCACTCTCAATTTCTCCATACCCAATATGAAATAATAAATAACATGTAAAATATTGTATATCTTCATCAAACTCAACATCGTCAATATCATCTTCATCATGAACATTGTCATTTATCCAATACCCAATCTATCTAGACTTAACAACTATAATTAAAAACGACACTAAGATTACATGAAATAAAAAAAACATAAGAGATCTATAGTACAAATGACTCACCACATGTAGGAATATCATTGATCTTCTTCTTCATCCAACCCATCATATTCTGTATCATCATCTAGTATTTCATAATCATCGTCAAATGGATTGGCCATATCAACATCATCATCAGTACTGTCATAATTTTCCATAATATCATCATCAGATATAGGATCATCGAGAACATTATCATCTACATCATATGGTCGATCAACTTCCTCGACTTCGTCATCTGACGATACATGGTTTACCTCCTCACATTCCTCTGTATCACCTTCTAGTTCTTGAATATCATCCTCTTCTGGTACATTATACTTTACAAGCCTTCCTCTTGGATCGTATCTAACAACAAACAACCAACATGGTTTACCGGGAACCTCGCAATAGAATACCTTCTCACATTGGCTTGGAAGAACATAACTTTCTAGACCCAGTTCAAATGTCCTTGTATTAACCATGGTAAAACCATTGTCATGTTGAATAACAGTTCTTTGAGGATCACGTTCATTTATTCGTAAATGATACCATTTGACCTCAAACAGAATTATCTTGAAGGATTTGAAGTCACACTCGATTATATCATCCAAATGTCCATAATATCTATTTTTTGTTAGTCTTGGATGTTTGTCACTTCTAGAAGAAACATTAGTGACTTGAAACACTGCAGTTATCCCTGAATCAATGGTTTTCTTCATGTCATCCACCCTTTTGACACGAAATTTTCGACCATTATACCACATAGCTTTGTGGTGCTTCAACTGCAATATTCYTGACAAGTACAAAACAAATTAATAATTCGTAAACGTATTTAAACATAATAAATATTAAAAAATAATACATTAACATTTTGTATGATAACAGAAAGTGCGGGTAAAATTTTTTATGCTTACCTGTTTATCTTTTAAACCATGTGCTAAATCAATCTCCCTCTGCGTAAGATTGTGATCTTCATTATGATGAGCTCTTTTAATTAATGTAGCCACCCCTTCCCATGATAACATACCATGATGTTGTTCACATTGTTCTATCCATAGTTTCATCCAATCAATATTGTTAGGAATGTATAAATGTAGTGCATCCCACACTCGACCAGCTGCAATGAAAAAAATATAAATTAGTAAGAATAATGAATAATAGTAATTGATGAAGGTATAATATAAATTGAAGAAATACAATATAAATAAAAATCAAATAATATAATACCTTTCACTTTCCTCATTTTACCATTCCCGACCAAGACCTCCACTTCAGATATTTTGACGTTATTGACACCCCAAATGCAATGCATATTGATTTTCCTCCCTAAATCAGGAAGATAATCGCTAATATACACTAATGTTTGATATACCATATACCCCTCCACCATAGAATCCTCGGGACGTGCTCTTTGTCTAACTAAAGCCTTCAATGACTTCAAGTGTCTCTCCACCATCCACATTGACCTTGTGTGTACAGGTCCACACAATTCAATCTCCTCGACCTGGTGTATGAGGTAGTGTTYTTGCGCATTGAAAAATGYTGGAGGTAGATACTTTTKCATTGCACACATTAAACRAGGAATTTCTCTCTTCCAATATTTTRTATCTTCCTTATGGATTTMTTTAGATGACAACCACCTAMAAATGTTATGAGAACAAAATATGTTTCAATAAAGACAATATTGTATACATGAATATTACAAGTAAAACACATGTCATCAAAAACTTCTACAACATTTTTATTACATATAAATAATAATATGTAATCATCTGTCGTTATTTACCTCATGTATTTTCCAAGGTCGTATATAACTTGTTTGACTTTGTTGTCAAAGATGTCGGGAAAATATACAGGTAACACATACTGTAACAAAAAAAATGGCACATTAACAAATTTCCRATTTCATATTAACAATATATTTACAAAATTTAAAAATATTACATCGATTCTTACCAATACATAACAAATATGTGAAATAAATTACCTTGATGAAGGTATGCCAGTCATGAGTTTTTAACCCACCAAATTCACCTTTTTTTGTTAATATATTCTTGATGTTTGAAGCAAATACTGTTGGAAATCTAATTTTTCAAATGAGCTATTTTACAACATTGCTTTCATCTTCTTTAAATAACCATGGGAGGCTATTTCGATCGACTCCATTAGTCCTATTTAAATCAATAATATTTATCATTGCATGATTGGCTTCTTGAATGTCACTACAAATTTTAGAAATTTTTGCTTTGTCACGCCTTCCATCTAAGATTCTCCACAACATTTCTGTTACGTTCTTCCYGATATGCATTGTGTCGAACAAATGAGTTATTTCTAGTTGCTTATAGTAGGGCAACCTACTGAATTGTTTGGGGAAACTTTTCATTCCTTGTGGAAGAAGATCAATGCCTTGATGACAAGCTATATGTTACATAAATGAAATTAACACAACAATTGTTAGATTATACACATTAGACATGAGAATTCAACACAATTAAAAAATGTAATATATTGCATACGATGATGAAGATTGACTTACATTGACGATTTGATTTGTTATATTCCAACTTCCATAGGTGTGGTGTCATTCTTCATGGTTTTATCCCACTCTCCTCTTTACCATTGAAAAGATGTTTATCGGTATTTCGATACCTATGGTTCTTAGGGAGAAAGTGCCTATATTCATCAAACACCTCATTTCCTAAACTTCTTGAACGACGAGATCTCATCCTAGGACCACAAACTGGACATGCAAATTTACCCTTTGTTTGCAAACCTAGAAGATACGCATCGATGGAAACATTAGTTATATAACAAGAAATTATTTAAGAAAAAAACATTATAATATCATCAACATCTAAATTATTTAAGTGCAATAGTGTGTTACATACCACAAAAATGTGTTAGTCTCGGTGCATCGTGAATTGCCCATGTAAGAATCCCATGGAATTGAAATCCTCTTTGACCTACTGGTTTAGAGATGTCGTACATAGTGATGCCATTCCATAACTTTAACAACTCATCGACAAGAGGCTCAATATATATATTCATATCTTTCACTTGGTACTTACCTAAATTATTAAAAAATACACATAATTACTACACCTTGTATACATATATGAAATTGTGCAGTGAACAAGACAAATGAAATCTTAAACATTAAAAAAAATATATCATTATGAAAATATACCTGGAATAATCATTGCCAACATTTTCTGCTCTCTCTTTATTGACATCCAAGGAGGAAGGTTATTGTTTATAACAAAAACAAACCACACCGATTAGATAGACTTGAGCTCACCAAATGGATTTACACCATCCGCTGCCAATGAAATCCTAACATTACGAGGTTCTTCTTTAAAAATTGGCCCTCTTTCTTCAATATTTTTATATAAAGAACCATCTACAAGCATTCGAAGAACATCATCTATTCCGTGCATGGTAATCCATAAATTGTGTTATGTTTCGACATCTAAATAGTCACCGCAGGCGTGGAATTATGGGAATATAATGAAGAACCTTGTGAGGCACCTTTTTTGTTAACTGATCAGTTCGATATCTACTAATTTGACATTGTGGGCAATTCGATTCAGATGCATATTGTCCATAATATATTATGTGATCATTGGGGCATGCATCAATAGTCTGATATTCCATTCCAATTTCTTTTAGAATGGCAGATAATTCTCGCTATGTGCGAGGTAACTTATTTGGTGATGGTAAGAAATATTCAACTATCAACCTACAACAACAATATAAAAAAAAAAAAATCAATAATGAAAATTATATTAATCATTATAAATATTGCATCCTTAATTTAGACATCAATTGACAATGAAAATAAAATAACATAAAAGTTGAAAATTGCATAAAACTGTAAAATTATGTTGCTTACCTTAGGATTTGTGTCATACATGTGTTTGAAAAACCATTTGATACCTTCAAGTTGATCAACAACATTACAGTAGAGAGAACACTTTTTTTTGTACCTTCATATAGGGATTCAGTGGCATTTTGAAGGATAGGTTTATCAAAAATATATTCATCATCATTGTCCTCATCACTGTCATCATTATCATCCTGCAAGTTTTCCTCCTCCATGTTGACATCATCATCCATTGGAGAATTATAAATGACTTGGATCAATATATTTCTCCCATCATCATCAACTGTATTATTAATATCATCATTTTCCATAGGAATAACATGATCACCATTATCCACACGATTAAGTTCATCTTGTTCTTCAGTATTATCTCTATGAAAACGTCTCCTACTAGGCGGCATCACATTCTTAGGATGATTTTTCTTTAATAAAAACAATGGAAGCAATAAAATACAGTTAGAGTATATCAAAAATATTATCTTGAAAGATAAATTAAAAAAATAAAAATTAATGTATAATACCATTAAAGATCTATAATAACTAATTACTTACCATGGGATGATATTCATTGCCCCCTTCAACGTGCCCATTCTCCCTACAATGTTTTTCAACTATTTTTAAAGGTAGTCTTCTTACATTAAAACCCCTGCATTCACAACAAGGGAAATAACATTTCCCATCACCATGAATCGCCATGTGCCACTTTAACATAACAAGCTCTCTTTTCTTGTTTGAAGTTGACATTGTAATTACCTATTACAACAAATCCATTGAAACATTATAAGTACAATATACAAATCTATTCAAATAATTTGGTATATATTTAGATATTAGTAATGAAAATTATACATCATGTTCAGAAAAAATAAGGGACAACATGAATCCTAAAAGAATGAAACATTAATAACAGGAGGTGGATCACCCCTAACCCTTATTTCCATACTCATTATCCCTCATAACCCCATATGTAACTACTAACACCTAATGCATATAATCCCTATCACCTATAGACCCTTAAATTATTAACTCCTAATATAACCTTAACTCCCTAGAAACTCTAACCCTTATGACAATTAATCCATAACCCCTAAAACTTATCACATAGTCTAAACATTCAACTTTTTGGAGTTTTTATGGGCATATTTTCTGATGTTTTTTTACTGAAATTTGACCAAAAATTGTTGGAACTCCATATTTGATTGATTGACTCTATATAATTCGAGTGACCTAAAGGTTTTTCATGGTTTTGAATCTATTTATGCATTCAAAAATGCAATCTAAACAACCAAAAATGGGGATTTCACCAAGATCTATTTCGTCGGATTCCGGTGAAAATTTTCAAAAAGTTGAATGTTTAAACAATGCCAAAACTTATAGATTTTATAACCCTTAATTTCTAAGACTTATAACCCATAACACCTAATACACATAAATTTCACCCATTTAAGACATGATTCTTAACCTCTATAATCCCTATTCCATAACATTATAACCCATAAGCAATATAGCATGTCATGATATCTAACCTATAACATCTAATCCATTTAACTTTCTCACCCTCAATGACTAGTATAACCCTTAAAATAAACATTATAACCATTAATGATATTGATAAATACTAAGCCTTATCATCAATTAATCCCCTTGCCCCCTATTTCCCTAAATCCTTGTAACCTTAAGGTACAGAAACCTTAACACTTATAACCCACAATATATATATATATATATATATATATATATATATATATATATATATATATATATATATATATATATATATATATATATATATATATATATATATATAACACCTATAATTTATAACCTCTATCTTTTGTAGTCCATATAGAACCTAATATTTGTAATCAATTTAATGCCTAACCCCTATAATGTTTAATTTCTTACACATATAAACATTAACACCTAAATATTATAAATTATATCACATCTATTCTCTACAAACCATAATACAACACATAACTTTGATAAACCTTCTTCATGTATACCTTATATTTCATAACCCCATATAACCCCTTACCCCAAACATTTATCGACCCTAGGTCTTAACACATATAGCTTATATATCCTCTTTAATATGATAACACATCTTTGTTAATTCAATAAGTTTTCATCTCTAACTCGTAATACATGAACTTATAAACCATAAACCTTATAACCATTGTAACCCTTAAACTTTACTAAACCTAACATTGATCCTTTCAAAGCCATAACAAATAGCTCTTATAACCTTTAATCCTTATAACTCAAAACCCCTAACACTTAACACCCTAACCCTTTTAACCCTTACCGATATTACCCTATTTGTAAAACACTAAATCCATATAATCCATATTCGTAAAACACTAACCGCTTACTGCCATGACATCTAACCCCTCACCCATATAACCCATTACACATGTATCACCTAATTATTAACAACTATAACCCCTATAAGTACAGACATGTATACTCTTTAAGTCCTTTAACTAATATCACCCCTAACCTCCCTAACCATAACTCATGTAATCACTTAACCATTATTATCTACCCTTTATAATATTTATAACCCATAACACCTCATCTAGTTTATAATTCATTTAACTTTTAATAGTTATAACCCATTATTTCCAAATACCTATAATGTATTCATCACTTAAATACTAAAACCATAGCATTTATAACCCCTAAGAATTATCCCCTATAACCCTTAAATATTTGTATGTATTACCATTAACACTTAACCCATATATCTTTTATCCATAATTAGTGCCTATAGCCTCTTCCTCTAAGCCCTTAGAAGGAGTGAAAATAAACCATAAAATAGTTCAATAGCACCAAATTATTAAATCACACAGAAAATTTTTACGTACTAA
Source organism: Picea engelmannii (assembly GCA_009831015.1). Taxonomy (NCBI): domain Eukaryota; kingdom Viridiplantae; phylum Streptophyta; class Pinopsida; order Pinales; family Pinaceae; genus Picea; species Picea engelmannii. Next base: position 331,366 of record ML793368.1, on the reverse strand, counting down.
CCTTCAAAATCTTAGCTATGTAGAGTCTGATCAATTCAATGTTTCTCTTCTTAAAAGAGAATTGAAATCAATATTTCATAAAAACCAGAACACCATTGCATCAGAACACCCAAATGATTTTCGCAACTGTAGAAAATGATTGTCGTAACTATAGAAAATTTGTCGTAACTGGGATATATATATGATTGATTTGCCGCAAATTACCATTTGATTCCCACACATGCTCTTGTTGGTCGCTAGAGTGACTAAATGGTGGTTAGTCGCTAGAGTGACCAATATTTGTCGTTAAAACAACCAACCTAGAATGTTGGTTGCTAGAGCGATCAACATTTGGACCCTGAAAAAAAAAGATGGTAAATTTAGTACAAAAAATGAAAAAAAAATACGACGAAATTCTAAACCGGCATAATATTTCATCGTAATTTGCGCCCAATGTAGTAGTAAGATATACCACTATAAACCTGTACCAATAAATCTGAACCATGCATCAATCTATACCTCAACCTGTAATCAACCTCTACCATAAACAAGTGCATCGACCATGCACCAACCTGTACCAAACAACCTGTAATCAACTTGTACCATAAACAAGTGCATCCAACCATGTACCAAGTATGTACCAATAATGTGTCAACTACTCATCAACTATGACTCATCAATAAGTACCAACATCATCAACTATACACCTCATGTATGTGCCAACTCATCAACTACTTATCTCAACCATGTACTCAACATGTACCTCAACCAAACGCCCTCATCAATTTCATCATCCAAATCTGATTTGTAGCTTTGTAATAGACCTGGTGTATATGATCACATTCCTGCAAACCTTCCTTAACTTTAACAACAAGAGACTAGCATTTTCATCAAACGTTTCTTTAGTCTCACATGCCTAGTTTTGGATTAGTCAACAACCCTAACTTGAAGTATTCATAAATTTGAACATCTAATGTATTAAGATATGAAAATGATATACAATGTTCTTCAGTGTTTTTTATGTAATTCTTACAGGTGTCACTACTTGGAACCTCTCAGAAAAGGAGTTCTAGGAAAATAGCATACCTTGTTGAATTTTGACTTATTCTAGAGAGCGACCTTGTAGAGAATGCCCCGCACGAAATATTCGTTGAATTGATCTAAAAATATTACACAGAATACTAAAGATTGTACCCTAACAAACACATTTGGGCTCACTAAATTTGGATCTGTTATGAAGAAGTGATGGTGTTTTTACCCGAAACACCTATTTTTGACTAGTTTCAAGACTAGCCACAGACCCTATTTTCCATGGAGTGTAACTCCCAAAATACAAAAACCCGAGTGATAAATTGTTTACCACAAATACTTGGGTATGTTTTCTCAATGGCATATAAATTTCACGGTCCGAATCATTATAGAAAAATCTTTATAGAGAAAATGGTGAGATGACCTGTAAATGACGTACCTTAGAAAGCACCGTCAAAAGAATTTATCCTTCCTTGAATTTCAGCCTTATTTTCTGCACATTCCCTCAGATATTAGGCTTATATATCCTTGGTTACCTCATACACCTATATATATTCAATATTCTCAAGTTTAATTAAAATGAGAGAGCCTTTTCTCTTATTTATACTCTCCAAGTAGTTTCCTTAAAAACATCTTCTAGGTCACTTGGCCCACTTTCCTTATTTTAGGGTTAACCCACTTCTAATTTATCTATTAAATTTATTATTGAAATAATTTATTTTGTATTCAATTTGAAATATAATACACTCATCACTTCACTTTATTATTTACCTTTTAAAATCTCTTAAACCACTTTGACTACTTTGACCTTTTGGGGCTTCTAGATGACATTTGAGGGTCCTACAACTTCGTAAGGCCATAACTCTCAAACCGTGAGGAGTTATGTGACATTCCACATACCACCAGAAATAGAATGACATTTACTATCCATCTAGAATATTACCTTTAAATATAGCAAAAATCATATCGTTATCCATCAAACAAACCTGGGTCCATTACCCAAACCTGGGTTCTCCAACTTCACATGGTCATAACTCTCTAACCGTGAGGAGTTATGTGACGTTATACATACCACCAAAAATGGAATGACAGGCACTCTCCATCTATGATAGTTTTCCTAACAAATTCATTGTCCTTCATCTCATTATTCCACAATTAAGCATGGGTTCTCTTACTCTACAAAACGTCTTCCTGTGAGGGCTTTCACCATAAGGGGACCACTTTGGAGTCCATCCATATTTAATTCTTATCAACCATGAAAAAAAAATAATGAGTCGTATTTACATCAAAAAATATTGGGTCCATTACCCAAACCTTTATGCTACGGGGATTTCTTCAAGGGTTGACATCAATGACAACTAACCTTAATCAACAGGAAAAATATAGAAAAAGTCCATGGTTGAAGAAATGGTAACCTTGGATAAGAATGAGGCTTTGGATCAAGTGGATTTTTCGACTGGAAGAAATACCATTGGAAAAAAATGGGTATTTAAAAAGAAGTTGAATGCATAAGGAAAAGTGGAGAAATACAAATCTCGGTTAGTAGAAAAGGGTTATTCCCAGGCTGAGGGAATTGATTTTGGTGAGATTTTTTCTCTTGTTTCCAAGTTAACCTCTATTAGATTTATGTTATAAGTTGTTGTTGTGTTTGATTTTGAAGTATAATAGATGGATGTGAAGACAAAATTCCTACATGGGGACCTGGAAGAAGAAATATACATGAAGAAACTAGAAGGATTTGTTATGAAGGGAAAGAAGGAGTTGGTATGCAAGATGAAAAAGTCCTTGAATGGTTTAAAACAATCACCAATGATTTGGTATAACAAATTTGGCACTTATATGTTGGGACTCGGTTTCATAAGAAGTAAAGAGGATCACTATGTGTATTTCAAATTAATTGGTGATCATTTTATTTATTTGGTCTTGCATGTAGATGACATGTTGATGATAGGAAACAACAAGGAGATTATCCAAGATGTGAAAACTCAGTTGTCCTCTAAATTTGACATGAAGGATCTTGGTGCTGCAAATTTCATTTAGGGCATGGAAATTAAAAGAGATCATGAAAATAGGAAACTCTGGTTAAATCAGAGAAAATATGTCAAGACCATATTGCGTAGGTTTAATATGAAGGAATGTAAACCGGTGATGACCCCTATTCCTGTAGGTGTAAATTTATCTGTGGATCAATGTTCTAAGACATTGGAAGAGGAGGAGGACATGTCTTGTGTTCCATATGTGAGTGTAGTTGGAAGTTTGATGTATGTAATGGCTTCTACTAGATCGTACATTACACATGTAGTGGGTGTTTTGAGCACGTATATGTCAAAACCAATGAAGGAGCATTGGACAACATTAAAGAGAGTTTTTAGGTATTTGTGTGGCACTACTAGTTATGGATTGTGCTACCAAGGAAGACTAGGTTTAGATAGAGTGTTTGACATACATGGCTTTGTGGATTCAAACTGGGCTACATATCTGGATTGTAGAATATCCAAAAGAGGGTATGTGTTTAGCTTGTTTGGAGGAGCATTCAGTTGGATGCGAAAAAGACATTATGTAGTGACACTTTCAACTACATAAGTTGATAACATGGAAACCACTCATGCAAGAAAGGAAGTAGTATGGTTAGAAATATTGTTTTCAGGAATTGGGTAGGCACAACAAGTTGTAAGGATAGATTGTGATATTCAGAGTGCAATTTTTTTGGCGAAGAACCCAATTTACCATTCAAAGACAAAGCATATTGATTTTCAATATAACTTTGTGAGAGACATGGTTGAAGAAAAGAAGGTGTTGCTGATGAAGGTGGACACTTTGAAGAATGTTACAGATTCATTAACAAAATGTGTGAGCATTAAGAAGTTCTCTTGGTGTAGAGGATATATGGGAATTGTTTCTCTGTATTGTTGACTATGTAACCTTGTAACCCCATGTATGCAAAGAAAACAACAAGTGGGAGAATGTTTGGTATGTGTTATATTATTTTCATGGAATAGGTGGGATTAGAGCCCTATTTCCCATGTGGTAACAGGGGGTTGGATCCCCCTAATCCAGGGGGTCACATGGGGGTGGGATCTACCTTGCGCGGGGGTTTAGGGGAAGCACACATGGTTTTTTGCGTCTGGTTTTGGGCGGTTTATCGACGCATGGCTTTCTCTGATGGTTTTCTATTTCTGGTTAAGGAACTAGGGTTTTGACTAATCTGAGTTATTGGATTAGGGTTTTGGATGCTACATGATCCTATATGTATATTGTATTGTAAAAAATGTATGAGAAAAATAAATATAGAATATGTTGGTTTTCCCAGTTTAGGTTTCAAGGGAAAAAGTCTTTGTGTAATATGTGTATTTTCCATTGTATCTTTTATGTTCTTTTATTGAAATCTATTTGTAGCAAATAATTGTACAAGATTAAAATCTACACTTCAATCATTCAAAAAGAATACATGTGGTATATAATTTTCCCATTAAATATTCCATCCTCTTATACCACAAAATGTAAATAGAATTACTATTAACCCCATCATGAATAGTAACATCCAATCTAAAGAGATTACTAATCTCGATTCCTTTAACCATCGAATCTTAAACATAATCCCTGCAAGAATTGAACCAAACCCTCTACCCAAATTTCCTTTAGAGATCGATTTTTTTGCATCAACTTATTTGTCCAAACTATGTGAATAATAATCTCACAATCATCCGTGACCTAAGTAGTTTACTAAACTCTTCACCAACCAAATCATTGGTTAATGGAAGCAACATTTAAACCACTTTGTAAGAATTGCTCCAATTTTTTTATTAACATTTCATATCTTTTTTTTTAGTACTTTTTATATAAATTGTATCAAAATGATTTATATAAAATTTAAATAAAAATATTAAAAATATATATTTTAAAATCTTATTTAAATGGGAAAACATAATATTATATAAAATTTAAATAAAAATATCAAAAATATATATTTTTAAATATTCTTCAAATGGAAAAACATAATCCTATATAAAATTTAAATAAGAATATTAAAAATATATATTTTGAAATATTTTGCAAATGGGAAAACATAATATTATATTGAAACATTAAAATAATCTAATTTTGAAAGATTCAATTGAATTTAAAGGCATACAACAACTTTACCATGAAACAACCACTACCAATAACCATTCACTTCATACTGACTTCAAAAATACACAAGAGGCAAGTGAGTCGCTTCCTTGACACCGAATGAGCATGCACACTACTTGGGAGGATTTAGAGACAAGTTAGGCAGAGATAAAAAGTAGGATGTGTTAGGTTGGCCAAGCACTTCGCTTATAGGAATGGGCAAGAGAACCTTGGGAAAACAATGGTGTTGTGCGAACCTAAGGGTGCACATGACTTAATTTCCTAGGGACATATCATGGAGAATTGTGTTGTGTTTGGGAAAGGACGAGGTGACTTGGGTGCATGCCCAAGGATGGAATAAATTTCCCTTGGTAGCATCGATGTATTGGAGAGGTTGGATGACCTCGTCAACACACCCACAAAAATTTGTTTCAGTCAACACAAGGAAGAACACAAGGAAAGGTGTGGGTTCCCATTCATGGGGTGTGTCGGCCCATGCGCACTGTTTGTTTGGGAGAATTCGTATGTGAAGGGGAACATCATTTCATTTGGCCATGTCATTCCACAAAGGGTCGTGAAAAAACCAAAGGACATGATGATTCATCGAAGGAGATGGCTAGAATCTATATAAGAACACAAGGCACACAACTATGAAGGTAGAAGCAAGTGAGAAATACATGAGACATAGAGTTCAGTTTAAGGTGGGTGCATAGTTGGGGCACACAATAGGCTAAGGAAAGAAAGTGTGACAGAGGATACTTGGTGTGATGAATTTGTGAAGTGTGGACAATTATGTTGTATGGGGAAAGTCACAAGACTCTATCCATATTTGTAACTTGTAAAGTAGCACCCTCTATGCACTCTATTGTATCGTATTGAATCTATTCATAATATAATAAATAAAGTTGGGTATTAGGCACCACTAGTGCCACTGACGTTATATATGTTTCTCTTTTGTTTCACATGTTTTTTCATAATATGTCATCATGAATAACTATTAAATAATGTTAACAATTGTCTAAGTATACAAGACATTTGCACTAGTGTAGGAGTGTGACTGGTTCATAGCCTAGAACAAAGTATGGGTATGCTCTAGGTGAAGTATCATTGGTTTTTCCAATCGTCCAAGTGAAACTTGCCATGGTGCCATAAATCCACAAGATGCCATTGTTGGACTTAGGTGGGAATCTTAGGGGTGTTAAAAATGGTATCAAAGTAGCTTCACAAGTCTTGCAATGAAGATAATTACAAATATGTAGCACACAGTATGACAAGATTTGCACAATCTGGGAGAGGGTCAAATCGTGCAACTCCTTGGACAAAGGAGGATGAAGTGGTATGATAGAGGTAGGACATGAATGACTCAAGGCATGATGAGTCAAGTTTCCTTTCATGACCTGAGGTGAAGGAGACTTGGTTGGAGTAGTGAACCAATATCTACAAGGACTTGCGTTGACACACCTTTGAACCAAGGGGTGGGAAAAGGGGCACTCCCACACAGTTTGGAGAAGATTGGCATAATACATGTATGTTTTATTGTGATTTTGTTTGTCTTTTTCACTTAATGGAAAAAGAGTGTCAAGGATCCCTTTGCAACAAGTTGTGAAGGATTGATGCATTGAGTTCCTTGGGTGGAAAACTTGGGAGTGAAGATCATCATAACTTTTTTTGGATTTGGTTATCAACAAAAGAATGGTGCAAGATCTAGAAAACTCAAGGGCCCCGCACAATTTTATAAACATAGAGGTTGCAAAGGAGCTAGGAATTAGAGTTTCTTCCTACAGAGTTGTAGTGAAGGTAGTAAAATCTAAGGAAAGGGTAGCAGTTGATGTTTCCTCCTCAGTTCACATTTGACTTGACAACTGGGAAGGTTACGCTAATTTCATAGTGATTCCTATGGATTGCATTTAGGTGATCGTTGGGAAAGACCTCCTCAGAAGGATGGATTCATCGCTTGTGCCATGGATGGAAAAGATGGTTATACTTGGTGAATAGGATGATTGGGTTGTGTACACAACTGCAAGGAATTATAGTGGAAAGGTGCACATTATGTGTACACTAAATATGAAGAGAGAAACAAGGTGGACATGATCACATATTTACGCAGTAGTCGATGGATATTTTAAAGAGTGTAGGATTGTTGCAAAGCATAAAATATCAATACTTGAACTAGCCCTAAATTCTTCTCCTGCCAATTTGTGGGATACTTATGAAAGAACCCTCTCTTCTTGGGATGAAGTCAAGCTCACTTTACAACATTGGTTCCTTCCACTAATGATGATACCACAATTGGGACCATATAGGAATTAGAAGAGTCAACCACTATCCTTCGAAATATATGATGGTCAATCTAACCCAGTTGCACACATTGACCATTGTCTACATGTTTGGAAAGTTGCACGACTCTCTTCTTATCTATGGTCACATAAATAATTTAATCCTCTAGGAACAATTTCTAAATCCTGGTATGTGCATGAGGAAACAAGATGTTGGAAGACACTTCAGAATCTATTCTGCCATGATTTCTCATTCTCTAGTAAGACTCCTAAAATCACATTTGTGCTCCAACAAATCAACAAACTGTTGTTTAGTACTGAAGTTAAGACTAAATGTCCACTTACAGTTTTCTCTGAGCATGATCACTTGCTTCAATATAGCTTGTATCCATCCCCCATGAGAGTACCCATGGCTTGTAGTAAAGTTGTGTTGAGGGGTCCAAGATCCTTTGACTAAACAATAGGAACCAAACCCACCTTAGAGGACCAATTGGACTCTAAATCATTCGATGAGTGGAATGGCTCTTCATATATTTCGATATAGCCAATTTACTGATGGGATTTACTAGTAATTGACAGGGTATCTTTCTGTGAAAGTTCCTCGTTCAGGTTAAGCGATTCTCTTTTTGTATTTTCTGTTATTATATAAGTCTGATAAAATAAGGGTGATGGTATAAACCAACTGATAAAGTAAATTATTAACTATTGAAGAATGTTGAGCTTGGGATAACCCTCGTTCTCTAGAGTGCATACAACGATATTCACACCTATTACAAGTCTAGTAATAATACATTAACTTGTCGGTATTTCAAAACTGATTGAGATAACACTTATTGAAATAAAATACACATGTAATAAATATATATGCAAGAAAAATAGTTTCCTTAGCTCTACCATCAATCACATATTAACACAATAATTCACTTTTCATCATTTAGAAAAAAAGAATTGTTTAAAGTATTGAAAATATAGCTTATCAATAAATTTAGAAAATCTTACTCATTACAACAACAAGTATTGAATTCAAATATGGAAGCAGTTCCTCCTCAATCCAATCACATAATGCTCCTAATGAAAATAAAATTTGTCTCTAGTTCTAAAAAGAAATTCTTAATTAAAGTTGGACAGAAATAATTATGTTTCAATTATCAAAAAGAGGGTCTTTCCCAAAACCATTGACCCTTTCCCATGAGGTTGATCCCCTTATTTATAAGGAATCACTAACTTAAAATAACTAATAAAATTTTGTGTTAAGTAAAACAGAAAAATGACACGTGGCGCTTGATCTCTTTGTTCTCTTGAGATCATCTAGTGGTTCTGCTATAGTGGATGATTATTCTAGTACTCTGATCACTTGACAAAGATATACTCGCATGTGTTATCATATGGGAATATGTGTAGGTCTATTAGGGACAATTTGTTTTCCTTTATATCTATTTCCCATTATTTATATATGATCATCTTGGCACTTAAATGCTATAGTACTATGCGAGCCTTGATCGGGTGTTCCACGAACTTGTTTACCTGACCTGGCGTCATGCTCACCACTTGCGGGATCTCCACTTCCCATGCCGAGTCTTGTTATGCATGTCATTTGACTATGTCATGCAAATTGACAAAGCATTCAGGTGAGTCAAACTCTGGAAAGCCAATATCTTGCATCTCTTGATTTATCTTCTCCCAACTTTTCTGGCACTCGGTCCACCTTTTTTGTATATTTCACTGAGGTTCCTAGGCCATACTTACCCAATATTTAGTTTCCTTCCTAATTCAGGAGATATTGCTATCCATCAGCACTAGGATTCCATTCTCTTCTGCATATCAACCTTTATGTACTACAATGATATAATCGATTCGCTCCACAACCTGGTATGCCTTTTCATATCATCTCTCCATGTATTTCTATTTTTCCAACCCCATGAGAGTGTCTTCTTGAAAGTTGGTTATACACATGATGAATAGATTTATTATTTTTGTGAATTGTGCATATGCTTCTCCAAATTCATTCTTTAGGAAAATTATTTCTTGCATTGAGTCCTGGTAATATTTCACTAGATGGCGCAAATGGTCCAGCTCCTTTGTGGAAGCTATTTATTTTTCATCCAGTCTTGCTCGATCCAACGTGGCATCATTTATAGCCATTCCCGTGTTTATTAGCTCAAATATATTCGCATTTTCTATGTTGAGCAATGTTTATTATGTGGTGATGTGAAGTGTGCCATTGAGCGCGAGCCTCCTTTTCTTGGTTTTCCTTCTCATTGACTAGTACATATGAACAGATTATTCCACAAAATGTTTCCATGTTTCCATTATTTTCAATTTTTTTTAAGTGGGTGGGATTTGCCTACCTCAAAAAACATCTGCCAACACATGTGACTTGCAACGACTAGTTGACTTTTTGTGGGTAAACTCGGGCATTTTCACCGCTATATTGACGATAATCGATCTATATATACCTGACTTTAAGATACTTTGTGACACATTTGCTATAGTTGCGACACTTTTTGTGGATTTTGTTTGAGCTATTTATTTTTTTCGTCACCCACTGGTTGAACAAATCCAATTCTCGATGTACATAGCTCGGATTTTGAACTTGCAAGGTTAGTATGTTTTTTTATTTATTTATTTACACATACTCATTTAACTTGTAAATTTTTGTTCAAATGAAATTTCATGTAGATTTTTTTTTTCCTTCATAATATATTGTATGTGCATTACCATATTTCAAAATTGTTATTTCATTGGCTTTTGGATCTAGTTAGTATATTCTATGGAAATTCAAGTGAAATGTCAAGAAAAATATTTTCCAAAGAAGTATTTTAAGAAGACGGAAAATTACTCCATCAATAAGACAATTCAAACATTAAAAATGGATGTCATTATCAATCTAGATTAATTTGAGCCTACAATTCCTAATGTAAATTTAATCCTTGTTACAAAACCACCAACTCATAACAAATTTACCGGTTGGACTAATGTTTTAAATAGAAAGTGGAAAAAAATCATCTTAGGTCTATTCCTATCCCTTAGCGACCTTGTTAGCTCTCTAACTTTTGTATTTCTATGATGTTGTGCCTATATATATATATTAATGTCATATTTTTAGTCTAGTATTAGGTTAGGTTAGTCATATAACATTGTATTCTTATATGATGTTGTTTCTCTCATTTTTTTATAATCACACGCAATTCTAGATGTAGTGATTAACTCTAGTTTGTAGTTGATGTAACTTTTTTATACACTATTATTAAGGAGTAGCTAAAATATAAAAATTTCATGATGAAATCTACGATAACATGATGAAATCTACTAGTCAAACAATGAAAAATGAGAACATGCCAAAGTGTCTTAGAAAATAAAATCGTGACCACTGTAAGTAGCATACAATTGTGACCATTTTATGTAGCTGCAAATCAACACATCATAATTTAAACCAACCAAACCCAATTGTCTATGACAAGTGGATGGCATTCTTTTTTTAGTGGTGAATTTCAAAGACTAAATTTTTCTCTACAAAACAACTTAGAGGCTAGTGTATGGTGTCGATTGATTCAAGTTTGAGAAATTTTGACCACTTTCGTTAAATGGTGTGTAATTATTTTCCATAGTGATTCAATACACACTACTCTATAGTACAAATTGAAGCATATCGATATTAATAGTTAATCGATAATAATAAAAAAAACATGTCAAAATGTCTTAGAAAAACTAACTGTGAGGATTGTAGGTAAAATATCATGAAGGAGTAGCTAAGCTATAAAAATTTGACAACTTACTGTTTGGTATGGCGTAGGTAGGACAATTACTTGTCAGTACAAAAATTTGTCACTATGAATGAAAATGATAGGAAGTTTGCTCAGTTAAGAGCGACATTAGAGGCAGGGGGCGATGGAAAATGTTATTGACCTTGCTATGATTGCAGGGGCTTGGAAAGAAGAAGAATTTTAATAGAAACAATTGAAAGACATTGTAGGGAGAAGGGGCACGCCGAAGGGGGTTATAAATATCATCCCTTGGTAAGAGGCACTAGTACATTTGGGTCAAATTCCGATGGCACGTTCGATGCAATTTCCACTTTATATTTTCAGGAGAACGAAAAACAACAGACCCCCTCAAACGTCGTTTCACATGACGTCTATTTTCCGATGACATAGATTTCGTCATTATTGTGACGTCTTGAATGTGGCAATACCGATGTATTGAATGTGGCAAGAGAGATGTCTGAAACGTGGCAAGACCGACATCTTGAATGTGGCAAGAGTGATGTCTTAAACGTGGCAAGAGAGACGTCTTGAACGTGGCAAGACCGACATCTTGAAGGTGGAAAGACCGATGTCTAGAATGTGGGAAGAGAGATGTCAGGAACGTGGCAAGAGAGATGTCTTAGATGTGGCAATAGAGACATCTTAAACATGGAAAGAACGATGTCTTGAAGGTGGAAAGAGAGACGTCTAGAACGTGGGAAGAGCGACGTTAAGAGGTATCATCTCCGATGTGGTTGCTATGGGAGCGACACTCCAAGATGTCGCAATAGCAACTATCTTGTAGGTATTTAAAAAAAAATACAATATCAGTACTAAGAGGGACATGTACATTAACATTTTCTAAGACACTAACCATATCAATATTTAAATCTATATCATCGGTCTATATTTAGATTCTATGTTGATAGTTAAAGCAGTTCTCAAAAACAAATAGTGGAGAAAAACCTTTTAAATGGCATCCTTCAACGAATCAGGACTATTGCTGAAAGATTTGGAGAAATTAATCTCTTCCATATCAAGAGAGATCTCAACCCCCTTGCCGATATTTGGGCTAAGATGGATCGAGAATAAGAAAAGGTGAATTTGAAACAAATGGAGTAAGGGGGGCACTCCCCATCCCTTAACTAGTTACTGCTCAAGTCTCTTCCCCAATAGATAGCTAATGTATTTTAAGATATTTTGGTGCCTAGGGAAGTTTTGTAACGATGTATACAGTCTAGATGATCATAAACAAGGTCCAAAGAGGGTGAGAAAATTTGAAATTTGAAATACTCCTAATTCTTCGGCTATATGCCTTGATTGTAGACTGGTTTGATGTTGTTAGCTTTGGCACAGCTTATTAATACAATTCTTCTACAGTTTATGTTTAAAAAAAAAAACAATTACATGGAACAATAAACAAGTTGGAATATAGATCAGAACAATTTAGGTAATTGCAACTAAATAAATATTAGCTTAAAATACAATAAGAACATTTTTAAATAGAAAGGTTACAATAAATTTATGCACCTGGATTTTGGATGAAAGTAGAAATGAGGGGAAGTTTTTTTCATCGCGATGGAAGGCAGGGACTAAGAATGCATATTATATTAGATTGATATTCCAAAAATTACACAAGACTCATACTTGATAAAGGATTAGCCCTCCACAATTTATTAGAAATCGCTAAACAAATGTGATTTATTTGTTGATACCATGTACATGTAAGAATAGGGACAAAACTCTAACTAGACACATTGCAAATGAGACTAGTTGCCCAAAAAGATCACAGCCCTGCAACTGCCACAAGTGATCACAGAAGGGCCATAAGCTAAGTGCATGTTGGATACAAGAAAAAACTTGTTTAAGAAAAATACTAGAAATCCCGTGAGTTATTCTTAAAATATGAATGCCATGACATACGACATTCTAAAGTCCCACTCTACTATTGTACAAATTTGTATAATACAATATCTGATGGGGCATGTCAGTATCCTAGCCAGTCGTGAATCAACTCATATGTTAAAATCCAACACAATTGACCTGTATAAAGATTCATTTGTTGGTGTTAGAACAAGAAACTTTATTCATAGATCAATAAGAGAATTTAGATTGTCACAACAGATATCAATCTCTAAAAACAAAAAATGTAAACATATATCAATTCAAGGAAAATGCAATTGCTCACCACAAAATTGTTCCAAAGAGATATTTGTTCATCAATATAAATTTCATTAAAACAGGCATTTACAAAGATCATTACCTGTCAGCGTAATGAAAAGACTGTGAAATCAAAATGTCAAATATGAGCTATCAAAGTTGTATTCCAGACAATGGTTCTGGTTGTATAAGAATTCACTATAGAAAAAGAGATCAAATAGAGGCAGAGTCTCGTGTAGATACTATGGGATGTCCTAATCAAAATAAATAAGTTTGAGAGCACTATTCATCATCATGTTGAGAGAAATGAGAGAAATGATGTCCTAATCATCATGTTATTGTTTTATGTCAGTACCACAAATCTGCCTGGGTTAAAACTGACCTGGACATCATTGTTGTGATATAACCTGCTACTAGTCTGGTGATCACATCAAACTCTCTATGTAGAATACTATTGCAATCATCACTCTGGCTTCTAAGGTAGGTTAACTCAGATCTATGGACCTTCCCTCGTACAAAGGCTGCATACAAACTCAAGATATAGGCAAATTATAACAGCAGCAAGCCTCAAATCACATGATTGGTCATCAGTTAGAAAGTCAGGTTTCTCCTTGCATAAGTATGACAAAAAAAACATTGTTATGTGTTTGATCTCACTCAAAAGAGAATTTCTTTATTAATTTCATTTCAACCATCTCCATGTAACTTGGATAACCTATCCAGAAAACTTCATTTAGCACTACGTCCCGATCCACTTGCATTTATTAGAAGATGCATCAAAATTTGACATTTTTGTTTGCCTGCAAATGACACACTCTCCTCACAAAATCTTGATCCATGCCTAAATTTCTTTCTCGTGCTAGTATACTTCAGGATGCGTCCTGTATGGACTGAGATCTATTGTGCTGGAGGTAGACCTGTAAGATCATTGTTTATATGCATGGAAACTTAAGCTTGGAGTAAGTCACATATCTCCATACAGATCGTCATAATGAAAGCCAACCCTTTCATCCATACACTACAATGGGGCTATTTGGAATCATCCAAGGAATCAATGATGGACCTTCAAAGAATCTCATAAAAAAATTCAGATTTACTTTGTTCATGTCTTGAACGTAATAGTGATAAGTTCTGATCTCTTTGGAAGTGCTTTCAAAAACCTGAGAACCATCAGTCTTAGTAAGTACACTTCATTAAAAAGTGTACTTTCCAAGAGATGACCAAGACATAAGTGTTTGATCACCTATATGTTTCCCAGCTTCAAATGGCTTCCCCTGGAAATTTTACAAAGCCACTTGGGATTTTCTTGAGTTTAGACCTTTTATAGGTCTAACATAGGGATCTATTGTTGGGTCAAATCATCAATAAAGGTAACATCGAATTAATTCTATAATATACATAAGAAAACATTAGATGCCTCACTTATATGCTACCTAATAATAATAAATATTAATAAATAATAATAATTATTATATCAAAAGGTCATGCATCTTGTCTTTCCAAGCATGTACTATTCGATGTTTATTAACATCACATGCCATTGTATTGTCAATCATCAATCAACATATTATCAAATAAATTTATCCTTTATGGATTTCTGAATTTTATCCTATTTACATTGGATATTTTTAGGCTTTTAGTTAATGAACCAACTTGTTTGTAACATTGGTAATGGATCTAATCTGATCCTGGCTTGAGGCCAGATTTTTTCTTCTTGTGAGAGAAATGTTAGAGAGAATGGTCATATTTGGAACTTAGACATGTAACAAAGTCTTTCTAATAAAGTGACATAATAAAATACATTTAATATAGTAATTAATTTAGTGGTTAATAGTTAAGTATTTCGGAGTTACGTAACGTACCCCACTTCTCCTACTATGTAATGAGACATTGCATCATCTAATGAAAATGAATGAATC
>ML793368.1:239916-289246 GCA_009831015.1 Picea engelmannii | reverse complement strand
ACACCACAATACACCATGCACAATATATGAGAAATAATCAATAGTTTTTGTTCAAGGGAAGTAATGACTTCCAAAGGTAGCTACAACTTCCAAATGTAAAGGGAGGGATAAAACTCCAAGAGGAAGATACAATCCTTCAATATAAAGAGAGATTTTAACTCTCCATCCTTGCCCCTTCCTTCCACCCAAGAATATATGAAAGATAATAAAACTTTACATTAAATCATCACCATCAACCAATCATCACATAGAACTTGATAAAGCTTCCTGAAACTTCTTCAATTTCTGCAATTCTTCAATTCATGGAGTACTTTGATCCTGTAGATAATGTTACCCAATGTATTCTCTGAAAATCCTCTAATTTTCACTCCTTGAATCCTCCCCAAAAGGAGGTTATAGAAAGAATGGTAGACTTTATTCAATTCTGGTCTGTTCAGAAGACCCAACTTGTACAGCATGCCCCACGCTCAATATTTAACATCTGATTCTGAAACTCGCACACAAGAAAATAAAGTATGTACTATTTCCAATGGAAGTGGTCCCACTACATTTGGAGTCTGTATGAAAACTTTATGACTGTTTTACCTAGAACACCGATTTTTTGACTAGTTTCAGGACTGGTCACAAACCCTATATTCCACAGAGTGTATCTCCATAATTATAGTGAATCAAGAGCTGAAATTTTTACCAGAGGTACCTTGATAGGTATTATCAATACCATATCGATTTCACCATATGAATTGTTCTAGAAAAAAATTTATAGCAAAAATGGTAATATGACCTGAAAATAACATACCTTAGAACACATCACCAAAAGANTTCATCCTCCCTTGAAATCCGGCCTTCTTTTTCTTCTTCTTCCATCTGAAATTCGACTTGTATCAAATGAATGTATAATGATGTTTATTTATACCATTTATGTCACTTCCTTTTAACATTAGGGCCAACCTGACACTTTCTTATTTTGTAATTCTTTTCTTTAATATCTTCAGGGCCTACATGTACAATTCACTTTGTCATCTTCAAAAAATCATTTCTCCTCAACCATGAGGATCCACGTGACGTGCCACATACCACCGGAAACAACATGATGTATACTATCCATCCATGGGTGGTGTATATGCATGTGCATTTTCCTTCATGTCCAAATAACTTCATCAATCTTGTGGTCCAAAACCCATGACTAGGGTTGACATCAATGACAACAACCAATCTTCCAACAACACCATGAGGTAATAATGTTTCTATTATATTATCTTTTACGAATGTGATTGATCAAACCTTGACTTTGGAATCCATCAAGTTTGTCATTGTTCTTAGATGGTTTCTATTATAATTCCTTAGATAATAGGGATGTATCTAAAGGCCTTGATAATGGTTGGGGAGGCCCATAAGACCTATATGAATATTCTATGGACCAATGACCATGAATAATTCTACAAACCACAAAACATGCCCTCTATAGAAGGTCAATATCCTTAGAGTGGGATATGGGTGCCATTAGAATGGTATATTAGTATTGGAAATGTAATGAACTTCGTGCAAAAAATACTACAATTAGACATGATAGTACATAGATAATTACCTTGGAGAAACCCTATGGGAAAAATCCAACTAGAAGAATATGCTTCATTTGTTAACTCAATATGTAATCAACTACAATTACCAAGGCTCTCACAAAGCTTTTAAGAACATATTTTCTAGAAGTTTTATCTTCTCTCAACAATGTCAATTGATTATTGAGAATCGCTGCCACCTAGTTAATTAACAAATTGGAGGAATGAATCCAATCTTTTCTTGAAATATCAAATTCTTTATTTCACATAGAAGGAAACTTCAATGTTATCCACATATTCTAGAATTTCTTCATCACTGACTACTCAAATCTTCCCTTCTTCTTAATCTTAGTCTCTACTTTCCATTATCAAACTACAAATAAATCCATTTGCAAAGGGTGCTCTTCAAGTGCTTATGTGATTATATAGTGGAATATAACAATAGATCACAAATCCCCTTCCCTTTCCACAAAATACGCACTTCTTAAGAAGTGGCTCCCTTGATCTATACTATGACCAAAAAGCTATTTTCCTCATTCAATTTGGTATATTCGATTTATCTTTGACTCTAGATAAAAAACAATGTCTTTGTCTCTATGCATAGAAGTTATAATTCCTTTCTTTGTATGGAAGGTCAATTCCTTCTTCTATCCACTATAAAATGGGTAATATCTCTCTAACACCAATATTTAATGTCAAACCCCTTTATTATCATATGCTCCTATATATGTACCCATCCACCCTTAGGAAGGATAATTGATAGGCCAAGAATAATTAGTTACACATAATGAAATTGCTTACCTTCATGGAGTCATCAATAGGGTGTTTACAATGTCTATCAATGTAGTTTTCCTCCACATCCAGAAGAATAATCAATAAATAAGGTTCAATTACAAGAGATTGTAACTGCAAGGACCCATGTGGAGTCATTGATTTGTGGGGTTTTAGTGTTCCCAATGAATGAATGCATTGTTATTGACATGGAATCGGACAACACATGTACCTTCTTAATTTTCTTCCTTCACTTGATGTGGGCCTGGTCATTCCTAGCCTTGAATTGAAAGTTACCTCTAGTCTTAAGCATCACCCTTCATGACACTTGTCACCAAATGATTAGATCACAAGGTTGGAGGAATATGGGCATTGGGATGAGGATTTATAACCCTACAGTAACAAGGGAAATTAATTGAAATTTGACTATATTTAAATGTGCGTGCAATTGAAAATACTAACAACCCAAAACTAAAAGGGATCAATACATAGACTTTCAATGAGAGGCGATCTGGTGGTGTGTAGAAAGAGGCCTAGAACCTTCAAAATGATACTTCTCCTCCAAATATCCACATATATGTATAATTCTAAATCCGCATCCCTTCTTTAGTTCAATGATCCCATGATTCTAGCATCACCATGCTTGATGTCGAAGTTTACACATTTCAAGTTCCTCCAAGTTTCCAATCCCACTTATCTATGAATCCTATCGAGATTTCAATTAATTTCAAGGTATAAGGCATATGGGTTATGCAAGGGACTTAACACCCACATGGAAGTGAGTCATATGGTCTCTCTATATAATAAAATAGTCACAGTCATGTGGTTTGACAACCCAAAATGTAGGCCCGAATGTGCATCTTGTCAATTGAGTGGATTTACTCAAGAAAGAGTCATCTCTCAAGATAGTGCTATCATTTATTGATCATCTTCTCTGGTGATTGTTTTTTATCCTTTTAGAGGGAAATCCTTTGGTTTATGGATCTTGGCCTTGAATCCCTTCCATCAACACATCAATTGTTTCAATGACCTCCTTGATAGCTCTGCAAGGGCTTTAATTACATTCCTTAACCTTAAGAAAAAATATGCACCAAATAAAATTCTAAGAAAACCAATCATTTGTTTATCCACAAAAATTTCACTTGTCAGGTACATGGTGTTGTAAATACCTTGTGTTTTAGCGGATAATAGGAAAGAGATTTGTTGGAATAGGCTTGGAACGAATGGTTTAAAAATAGAGGAACCCAAAAACACTTGATTCCCCTTCCCCTTCACATCCTATGGGGCATTATATGGATCACAACGAATGATACAATATTCAAGGACATTCAACCCTCGCCCTCTAATATAGTATATAGTTTTGAATATCCCTTCACTCCACTAGTTGGTCACTAGAAACAAAAATATCGGTAGATTGTTACATGGTTGGAAGTGGATTACATAATTCCATATGGTTTCATCATCATCATCATCATCGTCATCATCATCATGAAAATAATCATCATCGTCGTCGTCTTCGTCGTCATCGTCATCGTGGTCATCTTCCCTTAATGTATTTTGACCCCAAACACTATAACCTCTAACCACTATGATCCTAAACACATTGACTATGACATTAACCCATTACACATCATCCTCATCATCATGATCCTCGTCATCATCGACATCGTCCTCATCATCATCATCATCATCATATAATATAATATTTAATTATATAATATGTAATATATCATGTTTATATAATATATATAAATAATATATTTATGTATATTATATATATAACATAGCATACCCCAAAATAAATAAATAAAATTATAAAAATAGAAATTATATAATATATATTAAAATTAAAATTAAATGAAACAAAAACAAAACCCATTACTGATCATATCATTGTGCACACTACCAAGGGAAAGGAGATCACTACGAAAACTGAGGGCAAAAAGAAGACTATGAGGGAGAGGAGATAGACTGCCAGGGCACGAAGGGGAGATAGACCGCGACTGTGAGGGTGAGGATATAGACTATGAGGGAACGAAGGGGAGATAGACTGCGAATGCGAGGGTGAGGAGATAGACTGTGAGGGTGAGGAAATAGATTTCGAGGGCACAGAGGGGAGATAGACTACGAGGGTGAGCTGAGGGAATAAATCTAGACTGCAAACGATAATAGACTTGGAGGGAGAGACGAGGGAACATAGATATACTAAGAGGGTGAGGAGATAGACTCTGAGGTCACAAAGGGGAGATAGACTATGAGGGCACAAAGATAGAGTGTGAGGGTAAGCTGAGGGAACAAAGGGGAGATAGACTGTGAATGGAGATAGATTACAAGGGTGAGTGAGGGCACTAAGATAGACTATGAGAGAATGAAGGGGAGATAGACTGTGAATGGAGATAGACTACAAGGGTGAGTGAGGGAACTGAGATAGACTGTGAGGGAATGAAGGGGAGATACATTGTAAGGGCACAAAGATAAAATGTAAGGGAACAAAGATAAACTATAAGGCCACAGAGATAGACTGTGAGGGCACCAAGAGTGGTGAGTACCTCTACATTTGAATTTGTGTAGGGTTTTATTTTAGAATTTTATTTTAGGGTTTTAATGTATATTTGAATGCTCTTGTCAATGGATAATAGTTGACATCTTAATATAACAAAATATGAAATTCTATAGCTATTTCAATGATGCTATGTCTTCGTGTGAATTTCCAAATAGGAGGAAAGATAAATATTTGACCAAACTTAGAAATTCGTGCATATCTCTCTGCAGTTAGAGCATCGTATGCATGTGGATATATAACTTGTGGGAAAGAAACCTTGTTTACCAATATCCTCCTTTCACTTCACATTTATAATGATGAGAATTTGTTTGAGTTGAGATGCTTATGCACAGCTCAAACTATATAATTTCAGCAAAACGGATGGTCACAAAATAATTCTTCATGAAAAATCACAATAGGGTGTTGAGGATAAATGCAACAGATCAAGAGGATATTTTCTTAATGGAACTATGATTTCCACCCTTTGGATTTTCATTCTCTATTGGGTCCACTACATCTCTTAAACTTCCCTTCCAAATTCATTGCAATAAGCATCACCCAACTTGTTCATAGTTAGGAATTCCATTTCTTCCATAAGGTACTAGTGCAAGAATTCATTGATTTTCAAAACCCTCGATCATTTAGGGATTTTATCATTCACCTTAATAAATGTTTGGTGCTACTTTGCAATGAAGTAATTTAGAATAAACTATCATTTCTTTAAGTACAATCTTTGTCACTGTATGTATGCATCATCAAGGTGTCCCATGGGATAGAAGTTATCTTTCAAGGTTGTCTTAAACTCTTCCCTCATGGTGATGTACCACTGTGCTTATTCTATCTGATGAGTATACTATCACCACCATAAGATTTCATTTTCAACAAATTTGAGAGATACAAAAACATGAACTTATTAAAACTATTGAAATCAATGAAGATCCTTGTAGAGGATCTCACTAGTCAATTGACTATAATGAAATTTCCTCTTAAGTGGATGCTAATCATACACTACCAAATTGTCAATATACTCCAAATTCAATTAAAAAAATAAAATCTAAATGCAAGAAACCTAAGGGAATGTCTCTAGTGTCTTCATGAGGGTCATGTCTCTAGTTTGTGACTCTAAGGAGTCACAAATTTTTGAAACCCACCATGATCCACCTAAAACCTTTTGGTGTACCCTTTTCCCTAAACAAACGACTCTTATCCCTGATTTAGATCCTCATTTCTTGTTTTGCGATACTACCCCCCTTTATGATGTTCTTGAGAAGCCTCCAATCCACATCTCATCTCCCCCCTCTTCATTTAATTTAGCCTCCTATGGTGAGACATTAAGAGAGCTACCAAGGTTATGAGCACCATTAGGGACACTAATGAGGAAGGCTTCTAGGTCTAGCTCCTCATACATGGTATCCACTTTTTGGATATTCACTTTTTGGACTTCCATATTGTTGATTTGTTTAACCATGACTTTTTTTTAGGTTTCCCTCAAACATGGTCCCATCATATTATCCACCTGATTTTCAAATCAAGATCTAGTTTAGATCCAAACATTTATAGGACCATCATGATTGGACACACCTTCTCTAAGATTTATTCTACAATCTTTCATCCATGGATTTTTGATGAGATTTAGAGGCACTTTAGGACCAAAGGACGGGTAGGTTTCCACTCAATTACAAAACCATTAATCATATTTGTGTGTTTCTACTAAGGATATCTTCCAGCACTCTTCAAAATTCCTTTTACGTTTTGTGGACTTTCAAAAAGTATTTGAATCGTTCTTGAGAAAGGCCTTGTTCTAGAGGCTCCACAACATTGGCATTTTGAAGACCCTATTGGTTTCCATAATGATCTCTATCAATTCTTGGTTTCTTACACACCATCCATGACCTTCTCGACTTCATCGAGAGTACCACTAGGGTCAAGTAGGGGTTCCCTCTTTCACTGACTCTCTTCGAGACTTGTGATTGATGAGATAGCATCTTTTCTCATAGAGAATATTACAGATAGGGACAAGTGTATTCTACATCATGTATTGATCTCTCTATTTCTCTTTCGTATGTGATCTCCCTAGCCTCATCACCTTGAGGCCATTTCAAATTAGTCTCCTTCCTTTGGAGACTTCAGATTCTCAGGGACTCTATGTTTGGCAGGGTTCAATACTTGTATCTTAAATTATGTTCTTTCGAGTCTTTTACCTCAACAAATCCCCTAAGGTGTGTTCATTGTTGGTTTTCAAAGGTTTACTCAATTACTTCAATCAATGACCATTTCATTGGATCGAATTCCTCCCTTTCAAGTACTCTTTAGATGTCCCAAGTGAACTCCTATTGTCTAAACATATCCTAAATAGGGAATCAAAGAGTACATATACAAACGATATATCTAAGTCACTTGGAATACACCCCCTTAGAGTCTTAGCCTTAATATGGCCTTTTATTCCAAGTACTTTTTGCACTTGATTGACAACCTTATTATAATACCTCCATATTCACCCAACCACTATATGTGTGCCCTCAATATCCCCTTTGGTCATGTTGGGTGGGTTCTCACTAGCTTGGGGTTGACATTGGTCACCACATCCTAGTCAGATAGGTTTTTCTAGTTATGCCACTTTCATGAGACAAATATAGAGAGACTACGATATCAAAGGAGATATTGTTTCCTTTACCAAGACTCTACCTCTCCACTTCTTTTGTTATCCTAACCATAAGTTCCTTCCTCTTTTAATGAGAGATTCTCCAACAAATATTTTAGTCTTTGCATACCGCAACTCATTTAGAGACCATCAAGAGGATAAACTCTTCCTTCTCAGTTGTCCTATAAGCTAAGGGTAACAAGTGATATATAGATATTCACACCACTTTAAACTCCAAATCAATGAGACCTCAAGCTACCTCTCTCCCTCCACCAGAAAATTTGATCGAGATCCTCAAGACCCTTGAGGAGTTGCCTTTCTAGAACCTAGGACAAACAGTACCAATCCAACAAATGAATCAACTCCTAGAAATATTAGAGTCTAGCCCCCCTCGCTAAGATTACTACTCTCTAAGTCAAATTGAGTGCTAAGATTGCACCCCCTGAAGATCTTAGCCCTAATATGACCTTTTATTTTGAGCACTTTTTGTACTCAATCAATGACCTTACTAACAAATCTATGTGTTCATGAAGACACTAGAGACATTCCCTTAGGTTTAAAGTCAAGGGGCCATTAGAGACATCCTTGAGGGCACAACCATCTAGGGACAAACTTGATGGATTCCAAAGTCAAGATTTATGGATTCCAAACTTTATGCAACATGCAACTTGTGCAACATCAACACATCAACACATAAAAATTTATGAAACATGAAACTTATGCAACTTTATGCAACTATGCAACTAATGCAACTACGCAAATTTATGCAACATGAAACTATGCAACTTATGCAACTTTATGCAACTATGCAACAATGCAACTTATGCAACTTTATGCAACTATGAAACTTATGAAGCATGCAACTTTATGCAACATGCAACTTATGCAACTAAGAAACTATATGCAAGTTTATGAAACTATGGAACTTATGCAACTTTATGAAACTTATGCAACTTTATGAAACTTTATGTTTACAGGCCTCCCCATTAAGAGGCTTTTTGGTCTCCAAAATATTAGAGGACCAATCTAGAACAATGTGCTATATTTATGTTTCTCTTGAACATGGATCTAACTATGAATGTTGGATTTCATTACTGGCTCAAGTTATTTCTATGGATATATCTCTAGTTGGATTTGAAAGAGAGTGAAAATATCAAATCTCAAGAATCACCAAGTTCATTTCTACGATGTACCAATTTTGAATCACTTGTTTGATGTCTACGATATCCTCTTTCACATTGGGTCACCAAGGCCCCATAATGAGTTACAATCCTCCTTGCACTACACCAATTATCCCTCATATGCATACTCATGGGATGATCTCTAAAGTGATTATATATGCAACTCTCATATGCCATATCTCTCATTAAAAATGTGTCCAATCCTTATTATTTGTATATGGACAAACTACTAGTTTCACCATTGATATTAATTAATGGTTTGCATAGCCTACAACTCTAATTTAATTCGCTTCTCTATGTTACTCCACATTTAGTCGAAAAAAAATTGACAATCATTTTTCATCATATTGGCATGTTTCAAGGTTTGTATAAAGGAAGGAATGCTTTCAATCTAAATAAAGAGGAATTGATACAAAATAAGGGCATCCTTACCAAGTACAACATCCAAAGAAAGCCTGAAAATGCCCAACCAGTCAACTCTCTCAACTAGATAGCATGGGGAATGAGGGTCACTCCTTCCTTGGTGTTTCTATATTCAAGTATTTCGTTCTTAATAGGTGGTATCAGAGCACTTTCCTTGGCAAGAAGTGTGGACACATATTTTTATTTTTTGCATATTTATTTTTTCTGGAAAAAAAGAGGGCCGCGATATTACGGATGATTTATATATGTTTTGGTGAAAATTTTGAAATCATAAGTTGTATATATGAACTCCTCTCAGAAAAACACCCAAGTTCAAAAAAAAAATTGACTGAAACAGAGTTTTGGAAGTCAAGTTATTTGCATTTTAAAATATGCATTTTTCAGGGTTTTTTTTTTCCATGGACGACTGTGTGATTTTTCTAATTTGTGTAGCATCTGAGGCTGAATTTAATTTTTTTTTTTGCAGATCTGAGTTCCTCTCACAATTTCACCCAATTTCAAAAAACAATCGTCCAAATCGGAGCTATGGAAATGAATATATCGTTGTTTTAAAATCAGTTATGTTTTTTGGTTTTTCATGACAGTGGCAAGACTGCAAAGTTCATAAATTTTCATAGGGTGCTCAGATTGTTACTAGATCAATGCCATTGAATAAATTATTTTAAGAGAATTATTTTGGTATATTTAATGTGGTGTTTCCAATGGATATTTCCACTCAAACCCTTGAATAAATTCTACAGATCACTGAAGCATTCAAAGCCCAATTGTGTGACACATTGTATAACACATTGCATGATAGATTGCATGACCTTGCAGATGGCCTCAATGATAGTTTTCATAGTATTCAAGATTCATTGGATATCATGTAGGAAAAATATCTTATGGCAGACATCAGGGATGAATATAATCAAGAAATATATGCTTGGTATGATTTTGAGGCCAATTGTGATGATTGGTATATGGATAATTGTCATTTTGGGGATGACAACTACTTCCATATTTTATTTGATGACTCTACTCCACCTTCTGTAGAGCACATCAATATGACACATCAGGAGATAGTTATGATTACCATTTTCCATCTTGCATATTCTACAATGGTATTGTTCCTTCCAGATTCAGCCTTGACCATTTCCCACTTGTTGGATCATGTTGTCATTGATGCCAATGGTTTGATTGATTGATGTCATTGATGTCAAGTGATTGATTGATGCCACAATATTGATTGATTGATGATTGATGTCAAATGTAATATGTATTATCCTTGATGAGAATGGATATATTTCAAGTATATGATGCATATGATGTCATTCATAGATGAAGATGAATCGATGAGTTGTCATTGATACATGATGCAAAGATGAAGATGGATCGATGTGATTTCCTTGATCTATGATGCATAGTTAGATTGATAATTATAGTCTTATCATGGTTGATAAAGTGCACAAATGGATGAACTCCAAAATGGTAACCTTATGGTGAAATCCCTCATAGGAAGATGTTTTATGGATGATCTATCCTAGAAGAATGGTTGGAGAATCCATGGTTGATTGTGGAATAATGAGATGAAGATCAATGAAGTTGTTGGTGAAACTATCCTAGATGGATATTGCTTGTCATGGAATTTTAAGTGGTATGTGGAATGTCACATAAATCCTCATGGTTTGAGAGTGATGGCCTTATGAAGTTGAAGGACCCTCATATGTTGGCTTGAAGCCCCAAAAGGTCAAAGAAGTCAAAGTGATTAAAGAGAAGAAATCATTATTTAAATGGTAAAGTGAAGTGGCAAAGAAGAAATGATTATTTAAATGATAAATAAAATGACAAGTCAAAGAATATTATTTAAATATTCAAGTGAGGTGACAAAATCAAAAAGGAATATTTAAATGGTAAAGTAATGAAGAACTTTCTATTTATGGAAAGTGGTTAACCTTAAAATGTGGAAATTAGGTTAAGTGACCTAAAAATGGGTTAAGTGACCTAGAAGATGAAGAGTATAAATAAGAGGCAAGGGTATCTTGTGAAATACACCTTAGTAAGTATATTTTGTGTGTATCTCTTGAGCATGATTGAAGATATATTCTAAGAGAGAGAAGGTATGGAGGATCTCATGTACGCATCAAAGTTTCAACAATGTCTGAGATATTGACAAAAAAAGTCTCGGAGCTTCAGAAACCCTAGTTTTTGAGGTATACACGGGTTGTAGTGGGCCAAGATGCATACACACACAGGATGTATGAGGATAGGTCACGTATAGTGGATAAAATCATGGATATTTGTGGTTGAGATGATGACTGGTTATTGAAGACTAAAGCAGGTTCCAGGTATGCACTTTATGGGCTCAGATTTTCCACAGAGGTTCTGGTATGGCTATATTGTTGTCTTGATGGATACTTTTGTTTGTTGTGTGGTGAATTATTAAGACATTCTTGATATGTCTCTTGTGATGTGGTTTATGTTGGTTGATGGAGTGAGAAACTCTTATGATTCAGTGCTAATATGATTTCTATAGTATACTGGTTGCTCATACATGATTGACTAGCGTTCATATTGTATGGTTGAGAAGCATGAATAAGTTATTGGAGAGCTTGGATGTGTCGTGATTGGTTATGGGTCAGTTTGGACAGTAAAATACATAAGAGAATATGATTTCAAGTTGCAGAGGATTTGAACTGATTTTGAAGAGAAAACCCAAAGTAACTCAGAAGGCATACACAGGTTGTAATCCAGACTGAMCACATACACACACGGGCTATAGTGAGCCAAGACGCGTACACATGTGGGCTGCAAGACTAACAAGTTGCGTACCTGTGATAGATTGATATTTGTGGATGATTGTTGCCTCATCTCAGTTGGTGTTGAGGATGTAATTTGAGTCTTTCATATAGAGTTGGTGCTCTTGTAGAGTTGTACTCTATTCAGTTGTTGTTGAAAAACCCCAAGGATTGAAGTCCATAATAAAAATAAAATTGTACATACATCTTGTGTTCTTTATGTTCCTGGTGGTGATGATTTGTTGATGATATATTGTTGATATATGTTGTTGATATGTGTTCACATCTTACTGGTTATAAATGACAACAAAAAGTAATGAGTAGATAGTGATTGCTAACTAATGAGTTTTGTGTAAGAGGGAAGTTTTGGGAAAAGAACTCCACATTCATTCAACCCCACTCTAAGTGTGGTCGATGTGTCCAACAATTGATATCGGAGAGGGCCTTCACTATAAGCCTTAACAATCTTGGAGGAGATCTATAGAAACACAAATGGATGATGAAGTTCCAATCCTTGATGTGGAAAATTATTCTACCTGGAGAATAGAGATGAGAGTACATTTGAAAGAAATGGGAATAGGTATTTGGAATACAACCATTGGTTGATCTTTTTCTTTGAAGAACAAGTCAAAGTTTGCAGCTCAAAGGGAAGGAATGAAGAATGATGCATTGTCTCTCAATACCATTCTTAGTGAACTCTCAAGCCCTATCAAAGAGGGCATGGGAGAATGCACTTCCACCAAGGATCTATGGCTAAAGCTAGAGGAGACATATCAAAACAAGAAAGAAGATGTTAAATACCACTCCATCAATATCATTAAAGGTAAAGAATCTTCAAAGACTCTTGAATGCACTATTTCTAAATGTGATCTTCAAAACATTTCAAATGAAGACAAAGTATCAAGTGATGATGTTAGCACAAATGAAGATCTTGAAGACATTTCAAATGAAAGCAAAGAATCATGTGATAGTGTTGGAAAAAAGGAATATCTTGAAGGTATTTCAAATGAAGGTAAATAATCTCCAAAGACTCTTGATTGCAATGATTCAGAATGTGATGATGTTGAATTTTTATCTACAAGTGAAAAGAAAATATAGAAATAGTTTGTGTAGAGTTTGATGGTAGTTATCCCATGAAAAGAATAGAATAAGGACTAATAGAATTCAAAATAAATTTTAAGAGTGTCTATATGAATATAGAAATGATCATTATTATATAGACTATATCTATATTTTGGATAACACTAAGAAGTTTCTTAGGAGGAGTCAAAGGCACATCTTGAAGTTAAAGGGAATGATTAAAGAACAAGAAGAGAGTAATCAAACTCAATTAGAAGAAAAGGAAGAAGAGATCACAATACTAAAGAATGAAAAATAAGATATGAAGGTAGATGATGAGTTTAGCAAAAGTTTTCAAACTATTGTCCATATCAAGACCCAAATTGAAGAAGCCAAAAGGGTGGAGGAACAATTGAATAATAAAATTAATGAAAAGGAAGAGTCATGTCATAAGTTAGAAACTAAAGTTGTTGATCTTAGAAAGAAAGTAGAGAAGTCAAACAAATTCTTTAGTAGCTCACTAATCTTGAACGAGATCTTGGAAAGTCAAACATCACCAAATGATAAATCAAGTCTTGGATACAAAGAATCTACACATGCTGAAGCAAGCATCTCAACGACACATGAGTTAAAGGATGAAGAAAATGTTGAAATTCAACCATCCAAAGGCAAGGAAAGTTTCTAAAGAACTAAGCAAGAATGACATCAAGAATCTACCTTTACACCTCAAAGAAAATGGATACCAAAGAAAAGGTATGAAAGTGTTTTTCATGGTCAATGTTATTCATGTAATGAATATGGTCACAAAGCTTTGGAATGTAGATCTTATGCAAGGAGAAAGGAAAGAAGATTTCATAACATGATATGATGTTGGAGATGTGATCAAGTAGGACACATTGATGTTCACTGTAACATCGTGATATGCTACAACTATACTAGATTTGGACACAAGTCCCAGGAGTGTTGGAATACAAGAAGAAATTCCATGATAAGGATTTCAGATAACATGACTAGAAGAAGGAATGAAGTAAGAAAGGGAGACATATTTGAAAAATGGAAGCTCAGAGCTCAAGTTATGAGAAGCAGGTCACCTTCAAAAGTGGGTGAAGAAGACTAAAAAACCAGAGAAGAATAGAATCCCTAAGGGAGGCTCAAGTGTGTCATCTACTGAAGCATATGCAGGTGACAGTGGTAAAAATCACATACATACGCATGTTGACCTTGAATAGGTCGTGCACATACGCAAGATGTTTGTGCAGCATGTTGTGTATATGTGGTAAGGCCTTGAGAAAAAAGGAGATGCACATGGTTTGCAACTTGATGCTATGGTATAACTCTCTGTTGCAGGGTCTGACATTTTTTGTTGCAGGTTCTGACACTGTTTGTTGTAGGTTTTCATGATTCTATATTGGATTATGTAAGGTGATGATAAACATAATGAAAGGCCATATTGGATGCATGGCACTAACCCAGGAGTATGGATTGAGGCATTTTTTGTTGAAGAACAATGTTGGTTATGACAGTGAAGTTATGACACCTTGGTTATCTGATATATCTTGATGATGCTAGCTAGATATTTCATTGATCTGTTGAAGCATATTATTAGTACATTTGTTGTTGGATGCTTATTATTTGATGTAGTGAATGGAGGATTGGTGTTGATCTGTTGGTGTACATGGATGGTACATATTTTTAGTTTCATTGATATATCTTCTGATGTATTGTTGGAAGCTTACTGGTTGGAAAACTTGATGCATGCATTTGGGATATGGATAGGCTACATATTGGGACATGCAGTTGGTGAGTTGATGAGGTGATCCTGTTGTACATCATTGATGATCTATAATTGATGCATGATTGGTATATTTCTAGTACATTGGTAGAGACACCTACTAGCAGTTTGATCAACACATATTTTATGGAAGATTTGGCATACATGCACGAGGATTCACCATATTGTGGTATTGGTGCATGGTTGATGTACTTTCTTGGTTCAAGTGGTGATACATGTTGATTTACATGTTTGGTACACACATAGAAGGCATATGCTTGATGATAGTACACCATTGGTATTACTTGATTAGCACAACAATTGGTATTTGTTTTGAGATACATGGTTATGACACTTGGAGGCATATTTTTAGATGCACAATGTTTGTCATATTGGTAGATGCACATGGTTGGCATATTGGTAGATGCATATGTTGGCATATGGTTGATACATTCCATTGATGAGATCTTATGGCACGTTGTATGGTATTGATGTACATGGTTGTTGTACATGGGTGTTGTGCATTATGGGCACACAATTGGTACATGATGTACTTAGGTGATGTTCTACTCATGATTCTCTATTTTATTGTTGACATATATTTTGTTTCAGGATGGTTGGTATGGCATGAGCTTGATGCATAAACAAATCCAAGGATCATCATATGGTAGCATATTGTTCATCTTATAGAGAATATAGGGGGAGACATACCATAGGGGGAGTAATTCTTATTCCCATGGTTCTAGGAGGAGAAAATAGCCCTATACTTGAAGAAAGAGCATAGAGGCATAGTTCTAGGGGGAGCAATGATCACAAGGGGAGTATGAGCGATGCATCTTCAGCATTACATCAGAGTGATATCCCTTGTTAAAAATGGGAGAGATTATTCAAAGGAATATCAAAGGCATTCAAATAGGGGGAGAATTCCCAAGGAGAGATCAGATAAGGGGAGCAACCCCAAAGGGAAAGTGGCCCTTTTCTATTGTTGTCAAAGGGGGGGAGATAGTCACATTGATGTGATTCATGATTATTGATGGGGAGAGATAGTCACGTTGATATGTTTGATGACTATTGATGTAGAGCATGCCTTGTCTACATGTTGACATCAATGATTGGTGTTGACATCAATGTTGGTATTGCCATCAATGCCAAAGGGGGAGATTGTTGGATCATTTTTTCATTGACGCCAATGGTTTGATTGATTGATGTCATTGATATCAAGTGATTGATTGATGCCACAACATTTACTAATTGATGATTGATGTCAAATGTAATATGTATTGTCCTTGATGAGAATAGATATATGTCAAGTATATGATACATATGATTTCATGGATATATGAATATGGATCAATGACTTGTCATTGATACATGATGCAAAGATGAAGATGGATCGATGTGATTTCCTTGATATATGATGCATAGTCAGATTGATCATTATAGTCTTATCATGGTTGATAAAGTGAGAAAATGGATGAACTCCAAAGTTGTCCCCTTATGGTGAAAGCCCTCATGAGAAGATGCTTTACAGATGATTTATCCCAGAATAATGGTTGGAGAACCCATGGTTGATTGTGGAATAATGAGATGAATATCAATGAAGTTGTTGGTGAAAATATCCTAGATGGATAGTGCTTGTCATTCCATTTCTAGTGGTATGTGGAATGTCACTTAACTCCTCATGGTTTGAGAGTTATGGCCTTACGAAGTTGAAGGACCCTCATATGTTGGCTTGAAGCCCCAAAAGGTTAAAGAAGTCAAAGTGCTTGAAAACAAGAAATCATTATTTAAATGGTAAAGTGAAGTGACAAAGAAGAAATGATTATTTAAATGATAAAGTAAAATGACAAAGTCAAAGAAGATTATTTAAATATTAAAGTGAGGTGACAAAATCAAGAATGGATATTTAAATGATAAAGTAATGAATAACTTTCTATTTATGGAAAGTGGTTAACCCTAAAATGAGGAAATTAGGTTAAGTGACCTAAAAATGGGTTAAGTGACCTAGAGGATGAAGAGTATAAATAAGAGACAAGAGTCTTTTTTGAAATACATCTTAGTAAGTATATTTTGTGTGTATCTCTTGAGCATGATTGAATATCTATTCTGAGAGAGAAAAGGTATGGAGGATCTCATGTACGCATCAAAGTTTCGGCAATGTTTTAGATCTTGACGACAAAGTCTCGGAGCTTCAAAAACCCTAGATTTTGAGGTATACATGAGATGTAGTGGGCCAAGACGCATACACACGTGGGTTGTATGAGGACAGGACGCGATAAAATCATGGAGATTTGTGTTTGAGATGATTACTGGTTATTGAAGACTGAAGTATGTTCCAGATATGCACTCTATGGGCTCAGATCTTCCACATAGATTATGGTATGGCTATATTGTTGTCTTGATGGATAATTTTGTTTGTTGTGTGGTGAATACTTAAAGCATTTTTGATATGGATGTTGTGATGTGGTTTATGTTGGTTGATGGAGTGAGCAACACTTTTATGATTCAATGCTGATATGATTTCTATAGTATACTGGTTTCTCATACATGATTGAGTAGCATTCATATTGTATGGTTGAGAAACATGAATAAATTAAAGGAGAGCTTGGATGTGTTGTGACTGCCTGTGGGTCAGTTTGGACAGTAAAAGACAAAAGAGAATATGATTGCAGGTTGCAGAGGATCTGAGTTGATTTTGAAGAGAAAACCCTAAGTAACTCAAAAGGCATATGCAGGCTCTAATAAAAACTAACCGCATACACACACGAGCTGTAGTGAGCCAGGATGTGTACACACGCAGGTTGCACTACCGATAGGTCACGTACCTGTGACATATTGATATCTGTGGAGGATTGTTGCCTCATCTCAGTTGGTGCTAAGTATGTAAGTTGAGTCTTGCATATAGAGTTGGTGCTCTTGTAGAGTTGTACTCTATTCAGTTGTTGCTGAAAAACCCAAAGGATTGAAGTCCTTAATAAAAATAAAATTGAACATACATATTGTGTTATTTGTGTTCCTCATGGTGATGATTTGCTGATGATATATTGATGATTTATGTTGCTGATATATGTTCACATCTAACTGGTTATAAATGACAACAATGAGTAATGAGTAAATAGTGATTGCTAACTAATGAGTTTTGTGTAAGAGGGAAGTTTTGGGAAAAGATCTCCCCACTCATTCAGCCCCCCCTCTAAGTATGGTTGGTGTGTCCAACAATTGGTATCAGAGCGGACCTTCACTATAAGTCTTAAAAAGATTGGAGGAGATCTATAGAAACACAAATGGATGATGAAGTTCCAATCCTTGATGAGGAAAATTATTCTACATGGTGAATATAGATGAAAGTACATTTGAAGGAAATGGTAATAAGTATTTGGAAGGTAGCCATTGGTGGATCAATTTCATTGAAGAACAAGTCAAAGTTTGAATCTCAAAGGGAAGGAAATAAGAATGATGCATTGGCTCTCAAGACCATTCATAGTGGATTCTCAAGCCCTATCAAAGAGGTCATAGGACAATGCACTTATGCCAAGGATCTATGCCTAAAGCTAGAGGAGACATATCAAAACAAGAAATAATATGTTTAAGACCACTCCATCAAGATCATTAAAGGTAAAGAATCTCCAAAAACTATTGAATGCACTATTTCTAACTATGATCTTGAAAACATTTCAAATGAAGAAAAAGAATCAAGTGATGATGTTAGCACAGATGAAGATCTTGAAGACTTTTCAAATGAAAGCAAAGAATCATGTGATGATGTTGGAAAAAAGGAAGATCTTGAAGGTATTTCAAATGAAGGTAAAGAATCTCCAAAGGCTCTTGATTGCAATGATTCAAAATGTGATGATGTTGAATTTTTCTCTACAAGTAAAGAAAAAAATCTAGAAATAGTTTGTGTAGAGTTTGATGGTAGTTATCCCATGAAAAGAATAGAAGAAGGACTATTAGAAGTTCAAAATAAATTTGAAGAGGGTCTATATGAATATAGAAATGATCATTATTATATAGACTATAAATATCTTTTGGATAGCACTAAGAAGTTTCTTAGGAGGAGTCAAAGGAACATCTTGAGTAGTGAGTAAATAGTGATTGCTAACTAATGAGTTTTGTGTAAGAGGGAAGTTTTGGGAATAGATCTCTGTTGAGTTGCCAAAGTACCATCTTTTTACCAACCTTTCACTTAACTTTCAAGTCACTTTCACTTCACTTTTAACCATATTTCGCTTTCCCACACCCTTACATTAAACCATTTTCATGATTACATGGGTTTTAGACATATTATTTTCCAATGCATCTATTTTAGTGTTTTTGAGTGAATTTATGATTAAATATTGAAAAATAACATGTTTACACTTATATATGAAATTGGGATGAATTTCATGATGTTTACAGGTGTATTTGAAGACTCCAACTAAGTCAAACTTGACCATCAAGCCTCAAATTCGAATCCTCTTCAACCCCTCAAACATTTGATGGAGATTTGGATATTTACTCAAGTATCTTGGATGGAGATTAATCATGAAAGAGAGATTTGTGAGAGGATTTTTAGAGATATCACTTGATATGTGTGAGCACATGGTTGTAACCAAATGAGACATTTGTGGATCTAGGAGACATTTGTGGATCTAAGTTATCTTAAACTTTTGTATAAATAGGAGTACCTCCTCCATTTCAAGAAGAGGACTCTTGGAGCATTGTATCCAACTTATGATGGAATAAGAATAAAGCTTTCTTTTCACATCAGTTTCCATTCTCTAGTTTAGATTTAGAATTCTTTAGTTTATGTGTTACTTTGTTCTTGGGAGAATTGAGCTCACTCCAAATAGATCATAGTATCATTTTCTTCTTGTTTTAATGCTTTGAATAGGTTTATATTCTTTATTGTTATTTGATGATCTTGATTGTTGATAGGTTATTTGAAACATTCCGAGAAGACCTCCTGAATGGGAGCTAGTGTTTCCATGCCTACAACAACTAAGTCTTTTTAAGAGTATTTATTTTCAATACATGAGTGTTTACTTGATGATCTTGATTGTTGATGGGTTATTTGAAACATTCTGAGAAGACCTCCTGAATGGGAGATAATGTTTTCATGCCTACAACAACTAAGTATTATTAAGTGGAATGCAAGAGTTAGGATTTGATTGAATTTTCTTAGATTAGAGTTAGATGCCTACTCCTGCATATATTTTCCTGGCATCATCACAAGCTTACGAGCATCCTTGGTTGACATTAAATCGTTGAGAATTTATATGACATAGATTGCACTCAACAATCTCCACACTCATTCACCCCCCCTCTAATTGTGGTCGGTGTGTCCAACAATTGGTATCAGAGAGGACCTTGACTATAAGTCTTAACAAGCTTGGAGGAGATCTATAGAAACACAAATGGATGATGAAGTTCCAATCCTTGATGAGGAAAATTATTCTACATGGTGAATAGAGATGAAAGTACATTTGAAGGAAATGGGAATAAGTATTTGGAAGGCAGCCATTGGTGGATTAGTTTCATTGAAGAACAAGTTAAAGTTTGAAGCTCAAAGGCAAGGAAAAAAGAATGATGCATTGGATCTCAAGACCATTCTTAGTGGACTCTCAAGCCCTATCAAAGAGAGCATAGGACAATGCACTTCCACCAAGGATATATGACTAAAGCTAGAGGAGACATATTAAAAAAAGAAATAAGATGTTGAAGACCAGTCCATCAAGATCATTAAAGGTAAACAATCTACAAAAACTCTTGAATGCATTATTTCTAACTTTGATCTTGAAAACATTTCAAATGAAGAAAAAGAATCAAGTGATTATGTTAGCACAAATGAAGATCTTGAATACATTTCAAATGAAAGCAAAGAATCATGTGATGATGTTGGAAAAAAGGAATATCTTGAAGGTATTTCAAATGAAGGTAAAGAATCTCCAAAGACTCTTGATTGCAATGATTCAAAATGTGATGATTTTGAATTTTTCCCTACAAGTGAAGAAAAAAATCTAGAAATAGTTTGTGTAGAGTTTGATGGTAGTTATCCCATGAAAAGAATAGAAGAAGGACTATTAGAAGTTCAAAATAAATTTGAAGAGGGTCTATATGAATATAGCAATGATAATTATTATATAGACTATAACTACATTTTGGATAGCACTAAGAAGTTTCTTAGGAGGAGTCAAAGGCACATCTTGAAGCTAAAGGGAATCCTCAAAGAACAAGAAGAGAGTAATAAAACTCAATTAGAAGAAAAGGAAGAAGATATCACAAGACTAAAGAAAGAAAATTAAGATATGAAGGTAGATGATGAGATTAGCAAAAGTTTTGAAACTATTGTCCATCTCAAGACCCAAATTGAAGAATCCAAAAGGGTAGAGGAACAATTGAACAATCAAATTAATGAAACGAAGAGTCATGTCATAAGTTAAAAACTGAAGTTGTTGATCTTACAAAGAAACTAGAGAAGTCAAACAAATTCTTGAATAGCTCACTAATCTTGAACGAGATCTTGGAAAGTCAAAGATCACCAAATGATAAATCAGGTATTGGATACAAATAAGTTACACATGTTGAAGAAAGAACCTCAAAGATGCATGAAGTAAAGGATGAAGAAAAGGTTGCAAGTCAACCATCCAAAGGAAAGGAAACTTTCAAAAGAACTAAGGAAGAAAAACATCAAGAAGCTACCTTTACACCTCAAAGAAAATGGACACCAAAGAAAATGTATGAAAGTGTTTTTCATGGTCAATGTTATTCATGTAATGAATATGGTCACAAATCTTTGGAATGTAGATCTTATGCAAGGAGAAAAGAAAGAAGATTTCATAACACCATAAGGTGTTGGAGATGTGATCAAGTAGGACACATTGTTGTTCGCTATAAAACCATGAGATGCTACAACTGTAGTGGATTTGGCCACAAGTCCCAGGAGTGTTGGAACACAAGAAGAAATTCCATGATAATGAATTCACATAGCATGACTAGAAGAAGGAATGAAGTAAGAAAGAGAGACATCTTTGAAAATATGGAAGCTCAAAGCTCAAGTTCTGAGAAGCAGGGTCACCTTCAGAAGTGGGTGAAGAAGATTGAGAAACCAGAGCAGGATGAAATCCCTAAGGGAGGCTCAACTGTGCCATCTACTAAAGCATACGCAAGTGACAGTGGTAATAGTCACATACATACATAGGATCACCTTGAATAGGTCTTGTACATACGCGAGTTGTCTGTGCAGCAGGTCGTGTATATGTGGTAAATCCTTGAGAAAAAAGGCAATGCACATGGGTTGTAGCTTGATGTTATGGTATAACTCTCTGTTGTAGGGTATGACATTATTTGTTGAAGGTTCTGACACTGTTTGTTGTAGGTTTTCATGATTCTATATTGGATTATGTAAGGTGATGATAAAAATAATGAAAGGCCATCTTGGATGCATGGAACTAACCCATGAGTATGGATTGAGGCATTTTTTGTTGAAGAACAATGCTGGTTGTGACAATGAAGTTATGACACCTTAGTTATATGATATATCTTGATGATGCTAGCTATATATGTCATTGATCTACTGAAGCATACTACTAGTACATGTGTTGTTGGATTCTTATTATTTGATGTAGTGAATGGAGGATTGATGTTGATTTGTTGGTGTACATGGCGGGTACATATTTTTAGTTTCACTCATATCTCTTATGATGTATTGTTGGAATCTTACTGGTTTGAAAACTTGATGCATGCATTTGGCATGTGCATGGGCTACATATCGGGACATGTAGTTGGTGAGTTGATTAGGTGATCATGTTGTACATCATTGATGATCTATATTTGATGCATGATTGGTATATTTCTAATACATTGGTAGAGGCACTTACTAGCAGTTTGATCGACACATATTTTATGGAGGATTTGGCATACATGCATGAGGATTCATCATACTGTGGTATTGGTGCATGGTTGATGTACTTGCTTGGTACAAGTGGTGACACATGTTGATTTACATGTTTGGTACACTCATAGAAGGCATATGATTGATGATAGTACAACATTGGTATTACTTGATTAGCACAACAATTGGTATTTGTTTTGAGATACATGGTTATGACACTTAGAGGCATATTGGTAGATGCACATTGCTTGGCATATTGGTAGATGCACATGGTTGGAATATTGGTAGATGCACATGTTGGCATATGGTTGATACATTTCATTGATGAGATCTTATGGCATATTGTATGTTATTGATGTACATGGTTATTGTACATGAGTGTTGTGCATGATGGGAAGACAATTGGTACATGATGTACTTAGGTGATGTTCTATTCATGATTCTATATTTTATTGTTGACATATCTTTTGTTTCATGATGGTTGGTATGGCATGCGTTTGATGCATAAACAGGTCCAAGGATCATCATATGGTAGCATATTGTTCATCTTGCAGAAAAGATAGGGGGAGTAATTGTTTTTCCCATGGTTCTAGAAGGAGAAAAGATATCTATACTTGAAGAAAGAGCACAAAGGCATAGTTCCAAGGGGAGCAATGGTCACAAGGGGAGTATGAGCGATGTATCTCCAACATTACATCAGAGTGATATCCCTTGTTAAAAATGGGAGAGATTATTCAAAGGAAGATCAAAGGCATTCAGACAGGGGGGGAAACCCCAAGGAGAGTTCATATAGGGGGAGCAACGCCAAAGGGAAAGTGGCCCTTTTCCATTGATGTCAAAGGGGGAGAGATAGTCACATTTATGTGATTGATGATTATTAATGGAGAGAGATAGTCACATTGATATGTTTGATGGCTATTGATGTAGAGAATGTCTTGTCTACATGTTGACATCAATGATTGGTGTTGACATCAATGTTGGTATTTCCATCAATGTCAAAGGGGGAGATTGTTGAATCATGTTTTCATTGATGCCAATGGTTTTATTAATTGATGTCATTGATGTCAAGTGATTGATTGATGCCACATTATTTATTGATTGATTATTGATGTCAAATGTAATATGTATTGTCTTTTATCACAATGGATAGATGTAAAGTATATGATGTATATGATGCCATGCATAGATGAAGATGAATCAGTGATTTGTCATTGATACATGATGCAAAGATGAAGATGGATCGATGTTATTTCCTGGACATATGATGCATAGTTAGATTGATCATTATAGTATTATCATGGTTGATAAAGTGCACAAATGGATGAACTCAAAAGTGGTCCCCTTATGGTGAAAGCCCTCATGAGAAGACACTTTACATATGAGTTATCCTAGAAGAATGGCTGGAGAACTTATGGTTGAATGTGGAATAATGAGATGAAGATCAATGAAGTTGTTGTTGAAAATATCCTATATGGAGAGTTCTTGTCATTCCATTTCCGGTGGTATGTGGAATGTCACATAACTCCTCATGTTTTGAAAGTTATGGCCTTATGAAGTTGAAGGACCCTTATACGTTGGCTTGAAGCCCCAAAAGGTCAAAGAAGTCAAGTGCTTGAAAAGAAGAAATCATTATCTAAATGGTAAAGTGAAGTGTCAAAGAAGAAATGATTATCTAAATGATAAAGTAAAATGACAAAGTCAAAGAAGATTATTTAAATATTAAAGTGAGGTGACAAAATCAAGAAGGAATATTTAAATGGTAAAGTAATGGAGAAGTTTCTATTTATATAAAGTGGTTAACCCTAAAATGAGGAAATTAGGTTAAGTGATCTAAAAATGGGTTAAGTGACCTAGAATATGAAGAGTATAAATAAAATGCAAGGGTCTTGATGCAGGGTGTGCTCTCACAAGCACGTCCGCTCACAGGATCTTCCCTCCTTCTCGGCCGAAGAGCTCTAAGCTCTTCTAATTCCCTATCGGGAATTCTGCACCCACAGTAAACTTTCGTGGGATCTCCCTTCCTTTACAGATCGGGAGATCGGACTTTGAGATTTCGTGAATCTAGAGGTAGAGCGTCCGGTCCTCTAAAATCCCCAAAACCCGATACAAGTCAATGTTGACCTTTCTCCTTTCGGGACTTTCCCTATCGTGGGTTCTCCACTTGCGATATCCAGAAACACGTTTCACTGAACCCCGAATCTCGATGTGCCAATACTCCGATGCACACACGGGTGGACTTTTCAACATCCCGTCACCTCTGTCGAGACTTCAGACTTCGCGGGGTCGTGAATCCTGATGCACTTGTTTCGGGACTTTACTTTCCCCGAACTCTGAAACGGTGTGCCACCTATCCAGCTCACTGACTCTCATGGCCCACACTATTTTCGTGGTCATCAGGATATCGCGTTTCGCGATTCCAAACTGCAAGGCTATCCTGTCCTCAAGACTTCCGATACTCCAAACCCTGACTTCGCCAGATCTTCTAACACGCATCCCAACTGATGGATGGTTCATATCGAACCTCAGACTTCGCCCAAATGAAAAGTCTACTCACTTCACTCGTATGAACCCCGATGACCGAATCCCCGGTTGAGTGATCACATGACACGTGTCCTTCTTGAGATCCACAGCTATAATCCCCTCGCTGTTTTAGAACTCAAAAGGTCTCGGACTCTTGACTTCTGGACCTCCGATATACCGATGACTCCTGATTCTTGCCACCTGTCCCAATAGATGGACGGCTCTGAACTCATTAGTATTTGCACAATTGATTTGCCGATCTCTGGTCCACGGGATCCCTGATTTCCCAAACTTCGACACCTCAATATCCCGATGCTTCTCCTCTGCTCACGGGGACTTAAATCCTGGGCAAATCCTGTCGAATCGGGCAGTTGATGGGTAACTATGTGCAGATACGGTGGTCCCTAATCTCCTGAGATTGAACTCCAGATGCAACCGTAACCTCCCTTCTCCTCTGGCAGATCTGACGGCTGGCAGGAATTCTCAAATCCTCTTCACAAGATCTTGGCCGTCTGTCCTCCCCTTTGATGACTTCGCGAAATGAACCAAGGACTCCTTCTTGGACTTATCCACTTGCCCTACAAACTTCAAATGTCCTTCACTATTTTCGAAGGCTTTACTCCTCCAGAGATTTTCTCAACTTCGAGCCTCAAAGAGGGTCCTTGCACGTACTCCTTGCAGCAACCTTCAGATATTTCCAAATATCTGAGAACCTTTCGACTCTGCACACACCTGCAGCAGCAGTCTTCGATATTATGCTTAGGTTCGCAACCCTGAGGCTTTTCCTGGACTGCGCACTCCTTGCATGGCTCTTGTGCCCAAATGCACCTTTTGGTGAATGAGGACAAAAGTTAAACTATCTAAGCCTTTTGTGAATTCACTCCTTGTGGACACCTTCAACTGCACTCCTTGCAAGAATTCTTTCTCAGATAGAGAAACAATTGAGACTCATTCCACTTCCTCTCAGACTTCAGTCTCAACACATGAAATCATATACACTGCATAACAACAAATGCATAACAAGAAGCAAACATCTACGAGCACATTAATCAACATACATACATAGAGAATAACACGACGCCATGAATTTGAATCAATTTTCTCTATTAATTCAAGATATGTACATGGGTGTTCTTACATAGTTCTGTGCATGCTCTGGCTCTTCCTTCTTCCTCTAATAATGATACAATGCACAATGAGGGTGTCTATATCCCGTTTCCCTCTTGCACTCTCAAACTGTCTAATCTAGAATTAAAATCCTATCTACCTGCATTAACTATATTAAATGCCTCCTACCTACTAAGGATGAGAGCGTATGGCTCAAGGGACCGATTACATTTGCAAGTGCATCTCATCTTAATGGATTCATTTAAGATGGCACATCAATTCCCATGGCGATTTCAAAATTTGTGTTGGCTTGTCCAACTGTCCACTTGCATTTCGCGTTGGCTCGCTTGTCGTGGGAGATGCTCATGCATCATACTCCCTCACTTGAAAAATTTCATGGGCTCATGTCCATGAGCTCCTGCACGATATGTCCATGCTTCTGAATCTCTGCTTTGGTCTCCCAGCTAGCATCTTCAAATGGGTGGCCCTTCCACTTGATCAAATATTCAAAGTATTATTTCCTTATGGTCTTCTTACCCACTCGTTTATCCAGTATCTACTCCATCTGTGGCTTATCTGCAAATGGCATCTTCTTTTGCCACTGAACCTCTGACTGTTCATCACTTCCAGTCTCTATTTCCCCAGCTCTATATGGGTATAAATCTGAGACATTGAATATCGGAGATATTCCGATCCCATCGGGTAATTCAATCTCATAAGCATTTTCTCCAATTTTCTTCAAGACCTTGCAGGGTTCGATTTTCTTCATTTTTAGTTTATTATATGTTCCTCTCGGGAACCTTTCCTTCCTCAAATGTGCTAGAATCAAGTCACCAACTCTGAATTGAAGTTGTCTTCTATGTTGATTGGCTCTGCGCTTATACTCCTGACTCGAATTTTGCAACCGCTCTTTCACCCGACTGTGAAGTTCCTTCATCGCCTCTGCGAAATATTCTGCACTAGTGCTCCTAGTTGCATTCTGTTCTGAATCTCTCAATTTAGAAATTCCCCTCGGCTGCATGCCATAGACAACTTGAAATGGACTCTGCCTTGTGCTCCTGTTAACAAAGTCATTATAAGAAAACTCTGCCTGTGTTAATACATTGTCCCACTGGCTATGGTGTTTCGTCACGAGGCTCCTCAACAACTCTCCCAGACTTCTGTTCACTACTTTTGTCTGTCCATCCATCTGAGGATGATAAGTTGAACGAAATAACAAGTTATTTCCTAGCTTCTTCCATAAGGTCTTCCAGAAGTTCCCTATGAACTTTGTATCTCTATCCAAAACTATACTTCTTGGTAAGTCGTGAAGTCGAATGACTTCTTTGAAAAAAAGGTTCACGATGTGAGTCACGTCATTGGTTTTCTGACATGGGATGAAGTGTTCCATTTTGGAAAATCTATCCACCACCACAAATGTTGAATCACAAACTCTTTGTTTCCTTGGCATCCCCAACACAAAATCCATGATAATTGCATCCCACGGCCTCTCGGGTATGGGAAATGGTTGATAAAACCCTGTATTCTGCTTCCTTCCCTTCGAATGCTGGCAAATTCTACATCTGTCTACAAATCTCTTGACCTCTTATCACATCCCTGGCCAAAAGTATGATTCACTCTGCTTTGTGAATGTTTTGTCATGACCGAAGTGTCCAGCCAATCCTCCACCATGCTTCTCATTTAACAGATTCTCCCTCATGGAGCAATTTGGAATGCATAGTTGATTTCCCTTAAACAACAATCCTTCCTGGATCATGTACTCTATCCACGGGCTTCTGTCTCTGAGAACTAGATTCTCAGCTGCTTCATATGCTTCCCTAAAATCTGGGTCATCTGCGTACATGTCCTTGAGATCATCAAAACCCAGCGTTTTGACTCGAAACTCCTGCAACAACAAACACTTTTTGCTCAAAGCATCAACAACTTTGTTAGTAGTACCAGAAATATGTTTTATCACAAATGTGAAATTCTGCATATACTCAACCCATTTGACATGCTTTTCATTCAACTTTTCATGTTGAGTCACAAACTGCAGTGCATGATTGTCACTGTACAAAACAAATTCCTTGGGTATCAAGTAATGCCTCCATTTCTTCAGTGTCTGTATGATGGAAAAAAATTCCTTATCATAAGTGGAATATTTCATCTTTGCTTTATTCAGCTTCTCGCTAAAGTACGCTATCGACCTGTCTTCCTGACTCATGACCGCCCCAATTGCAAATCCGCTTGCATCACATTTCACTTGAAATGTTTTTTGGAAATCCGGCAACACCAGAA
This sequence comes from Picea engelmannii, assembly GCA_009831015.1. Lineage (NCBI taxonomy): Eukaryota > Viridiplantae > Streptophyta > Pinopsida > Pinales > Pinaceae > Picea > Picea engelmannii. Next base: position 260,751 of record ML793368.1, on the reverse strand, counting down.
TAGGTTGTTCCATGATCTTCCTCTTCAACAAATTGAAACTCTTTTCAGCTTCTTCTGTCCAGTGAAAAGATTTGTGTCTTTTCTTCACACTTTCCATCATTGCTACGCTAATTCCACTAAAATTCCTGATGAATTTTCGGTAGAAAATAGCCAATCCATGAAAACTTCTCACCTCGAATATATTCCTTGGTGATGGCCAATTCTTGATCACTTCCACCTTATCTGGATCCATCCTCAACTCATTTGCCGAAATAACAAACCCCAAGTAAATGAGTTATGTCTTCATGAACGAGGATTTCTTCATATTTATCAAAAACTTCTCTTGCTGTAATCTCTTCATCACAATGGCCAAATGCTTCAGATGCTCCACTGTCATTTTACTGTAAACCAGTATGTCATCCAAATACACAATGACAAATTTCTTGATGAACTCCTTCAGGACTTCGTTCATCAACCTCATGAAGGTACTCGGAGCATTTGTTAAGCCAAACAACATAACAAGCCATTCATACAAACCCTCATTTGTCTTGAATGCTATCTTCCATTCATCACCTTCTCTTATGTGAATCTGGTGATATCCACTTTTCAAATCAATCTTCAAAAAATATTTGGCTCCGCTCAAGCAGTCCATCAGATCATCCATCCTCGGCAATGGAAATCTATACTTGATGGTTATTTTGTTGATCGCCCTTGAGTCGGTACACATCCTCCAACCTCTGTCTTTCTTCGGACTGAGTACTGTCGGAACAACACATGGACTCAAGCTTTCCCTGACTAATCCTTTGTCCAACAAATCCTGGACCTGCCTTTTAACCTCTTCATTCTCCTACGGCGTCAATCTGTACGCGGCTTTGTTTGGAAAACTGGCTCCTGGTATGAGATCAATATGATGACTCACACTCCTAATTGGTGGAAACGAATGAGGTAATTCATCCACTACAATGTCAGCGAACTCTTCCAGCAGCTCCTGAACCTCCTTTGGTAAATCATCCATTCTTGTGCTAGTCAAAAAAATCCTCACTTTTCTGACCATAATGAACTGTGGATCCTCCTTCTTCATGACCTCGTTAAGAAGTTCCTTCCCACTCATGAGAAGTATTGTTTTTCTTACGTCCAACTTCACCTCCTTATCCTTTATTGGATGTAACATGTGTATCCTCCCATTCTTCTCTAGGGTGTATGTGTTCATCCTCCCATCATGAATCACATTTCTGTCATATTTCCATGGTCTACCTAGCAATAGGTGACAAACATCCATAGGAATGACATCACATAATATCTTATCATTATATCCTCCTATCTTGAATTCAACCAAGCATTGTTTAGTGACAGTTACCTGATGTCCCTTTTGTAGCCACGAAACTTTATATGGGCTTGGATGATCAGTCGTCTCCAGCTCCAGCTTCTCTACCATCTCAGTTGAAATGAGATTGTTCATGCTACCGCTGTCTACAATGACTTTGCATACCCAGTCCTTGGTCTTGCAAGCAGTCCTAAAAAGACTGTTTCTCTGCGCTGAAATCTCATCTCCTTCTTTGACGTTAAGAGAACCTTTCTCATCATCAACGACCTTCCGCCTTCATTGTCTTCCACCTCAGCACCTCGCCTCTATGCCTCAGCGATGTGATTTTCTCTAGTTTCCTTCTTTTTCTCTGGACACTCGTAAGACTTGTGTCCATTATTTCTGCATGTTAAGCATGTGATTACTCCACCTCTTCCTCTTCCTCTACCTCTAGTACAAGGAAAATTGTTGTTATCAGCATAATCTCCTCTCTGCTCATTATGCTATCTTCTCTGTTCAACATATTTCCCTCGCTGTGAGCTTCCACCCCTCTTTTTCCGTGTCTGAGGTTTCTTCTAGTCGTCCATGGGCTTTTGGGTTCTTTCCTGGGCAACTGATTTTCCTCTGGGCTGACTTATGCCTCTACCAATCTAAATCTGCTTTCGGCTCAGCTTCTCTTCATCTTTCAGAGCCATCTGATAAGCATATTCCACCATTCGGATGGTTACCATGCTCATTTCATCCTGAATATCATATCTCAGGCCATTCATATACCTGGCCACTTTTTTATCATTGCTTTCACGATGACCTGCCCTGATATTCAACCTGTAAAACTCTTTTGTATATTCCTTCACTGTCATAAGCTTCTGTCTCAGGTTCTGCATTCTCCTGAACAGAGTAATTTGATAGTCCCTAGGGATGAATTTTTCCTTCATCTTTGCAATCATCCTGTCCTAGCTCTTAATTTTCTGCTTGCCTTGGCAATGCCTATCCGCTTGTAGTTCATCCCACCACAAGGTTGCATGTACTTTTAATCTTGTGACAACATGCTTGACCTTCTTGTCTTCTTCAACGTCTTCATAGTCAAAGTAGGTGTCTAGATCTCTAATCCAATCTAGAAGATCTTCTACATCCAGATTTCCTTCATAAACTCGGATGTCCATCTTTGCCTTTGCACCCATCCTTGCAACAACTTTAAGTAAGCACTCATTTGCTGCATCTTCTGCTGGGATTTCTTCTTCTCCATGTCTAGCATCATCTTCATTTTCGGACTCACTGATATCTCCTACATCAGCTGTGCGTCTTTGTCTTATATCCATGTCCACAAGTCTGGGGCGTATGTTATGCAAATCTCTTTCTACTTCTGGATTCTGTACCTCTCTACCCCTTCCTCTGGGAGTTTCCATTTCCTCCTTCGGATCGGGTGATTGTCTATCTCTTCTTCTCGGTGGCATGGTGAATTTTCTTCCTCCCTCCTATAGAAAGAAAAGAATATTCTCTCATCTCTGATACCACTTGACGTAGGGTGCGCTCTCACAAGCACATCCGCTCACAGGATCTTCCCTCCTTCTCGGCCGAAGAGATCTAAGCTCTTCTAATTCCCTATCAGGAATTCTGCACCCACAGTAAAATTTTGCGGGATATCCCTTCCTTTACAGATCGGGAGATCGGACTTTGCGATTTCGCAAATCCAAAGGTCGAGCATCCGGTCCTCTCAAATCCCCAAAACCTGATACGATTCAACGCCGACCTTTCTCCTTTTAGGACTTTCCCTATCGCAGGTTCTCCACTCGCGATATCAAGAAACTCATTTCACCGAACGCCGAATCTCAATGTGCCAATACTCCGATGCACACGCGGGTGGAATTTTCAACGTCCCGTCACCTCTGTCGGGATTTCAGACTTCACGGGATCACAAATCCTGATGTGCTTTATTCGAGACTTTACTTTCCATGAACTCCAAAATGGTGCACCACCTGTCCACCTCACCGACTCTCGTGGCCCACACTATTTTCGTGGTTGTCGAGATATCGCGTTTCGCGATTCCAAACTGCAAGGGTATCCTATCCTCAAGACTTCCGATACTACAAGCCCTGACTTCGTCAGATCTTCTGACACACGTCCCAACTGATGGATAGTTCAGATTGAACCTCGGACTTTTCCCAAACACAAAGTCTACTCACTTCACTCGTATGAACCCCGATGATCAAATCCTTGATTGAGTGATCACACAACACGTGTCCTTATTGAGATCCATGGCTATAATCCCCTTGCTATTTTGGAACTCAAAAGGTCTCAGACTCTTGACTTCTGGACCTCCGATATACCGATGACTCCTGATTCTTGCCACCTATCCCAATAGATGGATGGCTCTGAACTTGTCGGTATTTCCACAATGTATTTTCCGATCTCTAGTCCATGGGATCCCTGATTTCCCAAACTCCGACGCCTCAATATCCCGATGCTTCTCCTCTACTCACGGGGACTTAAATCCTGGGCAACTCCTGTCGAATCGGGCAGTTGACGGGTAACTATGTGCAGATCCGGCGGTCCCTAATCTCCTGAGCTTGGACTCCAGACGCAACCGTAACCTTCCTGCTCCTCTGGCAGATCTAAGGGCTGACGAGATTTCTCAAATCCTCTTCACAATATCCTGGCCATCCGTCCTCCCCTTTGATGACTTCGCGAAATGAACCAAGGACTCCTTCTTGGACTTATCCACTTGCCCTACAAAATTCAAATGTCCTTCAATGTTTTCGAAGGCTTTACTCCTCCAGAGATTTTCTCAACTTCGAGGCTCAAAGAGGGTCCTTGCACGCACTCCTTGCGGCAACCTTCAGATACTTCCAAATATCTGAGAACCTTTCGACTCTGCACACACCTGCAACAACAGTCTTCGATATTATGCTTAGGTTTGCAACCCTGAGGCTTTCCCTGGCCTGCGCACTCCTTGCACGGCTCTTGTGCCCAAATGCACCTTTGGGTGAATGAGGACAAAAGTTAAACTATCTAAGCCTTATGTTAGTGCACTCCTTGCGAACACCTTTAACTGAACTCCTTGCAGGAATTCTTGCTTAGATAGAGAAACAATTGAGACTCATTCCACTTCCTCTAAGACTTCGGTCTCAACACATGAAATCATATACACTGCATAACAACAAATGTATAACAGGAAGCAAACATCTACGAGCACATTAATCAACATACATACACAGAGAATAACACGATGCCATGAATTTGAATCAGTTTTCTTTATTAATTCACGATCTGTACATGGGTGTTCTTACACAGTTCTCTACATGCTCTGGCTCTTCCTTCTTCCTCTGATAATGATACAATGCACAATGAGGGTGTCTATATCCCGTTTCCCTCTTGCGCTCTCAAACTGTCTAATCTAGAATTAAAATCCGATCTACCTGCATTAACTATATTAAATGCCTCCTACCTACTAAGGACGAGAGCGTATGGCTCAAGGGCCCGATTACATTTGCAAGTGCATCTCATCTTAATGGCTTCATTTAAGATGGCGCATCAATTCCCATGGTGATTTCAAAATTTGCGCTGGCTTGTCCAGCTGTCCACTTGCATTTTGCACTGGATCGCTTGTCGTGGGAGATGCTCCTGCATCAAGTCTCTTATGAAATACACCTTAGTAAGTATATTTTGTGTGTATCTCTTGAGAACTATTGAGGATCTATTCTGAGAGAGAGAGAAGGTTTGAAGGATCTCATGTACACATCAAAGTTTCGACAATGTCTAATATCTTGACAGAAAAAGTCTCGAAGCTTCAAAAACCCTAGTTTATGAGGTATACGCGGGTTGTAGTGGGCCAGGACGTGTACAGACGTGGGTTGTATGAGGACAATGCACGTACATTGGATAAAATAATGGAGATTTTTGTTTGTGTTTATGATTGGTTGTTGAATAATGGAGCAGGTTCTAGATCTGCACTCTATGGGCTCAGATCTTCCATAGAGATTATGGTATGGCAATATTGTTGTCTTGATGGATACTTTTGTTTGTTGTGTGGTGAATGCTTAAGGCATTCTTGATATGGCTGTTGTGATGTGGTTTATGTTGGTTGATGGAGTGAGAAGCACTCTTATGATTCAATGTTGATATGATTTCTATAGTATACTGGTTTCTCATACATGATTGAGTAGCATTCATATTGTATGGTTGAGAAACATGAATAGGTTATTGGAGAGCTTGGATGTGTTGTGACTGCTTGTGGGTCAGTCTGGACAGTAAGAGACAAAAGAGAATATGGTTGCAGGTTGCAGAGGATCTGAGTTGATTTTGAAGAGAAAACTCTAAGTAACTCAGAAGGCATACGCAGGCTATAATACAGACTGACCGCATACACACGTGGGTTGTAGGTGAGCCAAGACGCATACACACACATGTTGCACTACTAACATGTTGGGTACCTGTGACAGATTGATATATGTGGAGGATTGTTGTCTCATCTCAGTTGGTGTTGATGATGTAAGATGAGTCTTTCATATAGATCTAGTGCTCTTGTAGAGTTGTACTCTATTTAGTTGTTGCTGAAAAACCCCTAGGATTGAAGTTCGTAATAAATGGTTATAAATGTCAACAATAAGTAATGAGTAAATAGTTATTGCTAACTAATGAATTTTGTGTAAGAGGGAAGTTTTGGGAAAAGAGCTACACACTCATTCACCCCCCCCCCTCTAAGTGTGGTCGGTATGTCCAACACCACCATGTGGATGTATATTCTTATTTGGATCCACATAGTAGGTGTCGGCATTGGGAGCATCATTTTCATTTTCTTATTGGGTGTCGATATCTTCCATGTGGAGTTTACATGAGAAATTGGACATGAGACCGTGGTTTACAATGGAGGTTGGAATACTTCATCATGGTGGCTTCAATTTCTCAATGGAACCCTGGTTCTCTAGTCTACTTCAACACTATGTTCCACACTTATCCATGGGAACCTGGTTCTCTATTCTACTTCAACACTATGGTCCACACTTACCGATGGGACCCTGGTATATGGTTGTACATCAAACATTGATGACAACACTTTCATAAGGGGGATGGAATGTTAGGTAGCTAGAGAGGTAGTGGTGGGGGGCAGAGGGCCCATAATGATAATAATGAAGGTCATTCAATGTAAGGTGGACTAGGTCCACTATATTATTAAATAAGGCCCACTATGATAGTTAGATATAATAAATGGGTAGTTATATATAATAAATGTAAGATGAATTCTTAGAAGGTTCTAGTTCTAGAAGATTCCTCCTCTAGAATGTTCTTAGGTGATGGTAGCACTATATTAAGGGGTTCAAGTAATGTAATGGATTTTGAAGAGAATTATTGTATTTGGAGCAGTCGCTCAATAAGAGGAAGCCCCCTCGAAGAGAAAAATGAACATGAGAGGATCCCTTCCATAATAGGATCCATTGTATGGTGTTTCCCTACCTAAACGGTTTGATATAATAAAATGTGGTTCTTCAATATTGTTCTCTGAATCTTTGTGGTGTTTCTGTATGCAAGTATTTGGTTATTAACACTTGGAGGTGAAAAATCCAAACTCTTTGTTTTTGGCCCAACATAGACTATCATCTATGCATTCTTGGAGAAGGACATGACTAGAGCAGATAGTACCTACAAATGAATTCCATTAAGCTACTAGTGAGCCTTCCAAGCCTAAATCCTGGTCTAATTTCCACCCAACTCTACTTAATTGAGGATGCAATGTGGATTTCAAATCCCACAGAGAGTAACATCCTAAATTGTGCATTTGGATAAGGAGCGGGTTTCATAACCTAAAATTCACATTTTCACCAACCAAGGATCTTCACCAACTCTAACTTTTTTATCGTTGCCTATTTTTCCCTTTTGGAGGGAGAATTTGTAACAAAAACGAGATAGTAAGAAAACTTATTTCCCAGTGATGGACCAACCTGTTGAAAAAATTAAGCAGAGACAAAATTGATGCAACATACTACACTATTGATGTGTATTCTATTAATATAAACATGTAATGTTACACAATATGGTTACAATATGGTTATAAGATGTTACCAACTCCTGTAATGGTAAACTATCTAAGTAACTAGTTAAGGATGTAATTAGGTGTTTGCCTTAACACTCCCCCTTAATTACATCCGGGAAAAACTATCACTATCACTAGCTACCAATGCATTCCAATGCAATAGACTTCACACTCCTCCTTAAGAAAAACTTGGTCTTGACTCTAAGATTAATATCTCACATTTCACCTGTTAATCGAAGATTCAAATTCTCCAATAAAATCATCAAGTTATACGAGTAGACACCCTTTGTATCTACCAAACTGGACTTCATACCACATTCCTCTACCAAAGTGGACTTTGTACCACATTTCTCTACAAAGTGGACTTCCTTTATACCACATTCCTTCTGGCCAGTGCCTCAAGTTGCTCAAAACCAGGGATAGTTGTGATGTATCATAGCCAGCGCTTCATGCTGCTTGAAACCAAGGATACATGCAACATGATCACATATTGACCTATGTAGGCTTGATTCAATCAGGGCTTACTGAACATGGGGAACAAAGCTTGCGTAGTTGTGATGTATCATGGCGAGCGATTCATGCTGCTTGAAACCAATGCTACATGCTACATGATCACATATTGACCTATGTAGGCCTGATTCAATTAGGGCTTACTAAACATGGGGAACAAAGCTTGCCTATATAGCAAATCTCACAACTCAAATGGGACCAAAAAACTTAGACCAAAAAAACTTACTCGAGTGTCTACTGGGGTGTCGGGTACAACCGAACATGCACCCCTCAAATTACAACAATTCATTTATTATGTATTTGCCGATGAATGAAAAAACCAAAAATTTAGTTATATTTTGTTGCATGTTTTTGCCCATCTTTCTTCTTTGCGACTTTCTTCATGCAGTTTTTACTGCTCAATAATGCAGAAAAATTGTCCATAAAAATGGCTCAATGACTTGCTCTTCAACAATGCAGTTTTTGCTTGCTCCATGATGACTCTTCTTCATCGACTTTGTTGGCTTGGCTGCAATATGCTTCTTCGATTCACATAACTTCTTATCTCTTTGCAACTCTCTTTAAAATGCCAAAAAATAAATCTCATCACCATGCTTAACATCTTTTTTTTCTCTTGAATTTCCTTATTGTCCTGTCATTTGTTAGAGTCACAAATTCTAACAAAATAACTATATCAATATTGAGTTAGCAAGACTCAATAAGATTCAATGCATTCTTCCAAGACACAAATATTTTCTCATATTACCAAAGCATTAAATTTATTTTCATATTCCATATCTGTCCACTCAATTCAATATCACATGAAATAGTCCATTCCACTCTCAATGTCTTCTTCTTTCTTTTTGAAGATTGACTATGATTTTGCTTAATGACAAATCCTTTTTAATGGAAAATCCTTTTGACCTGCTCTAAAACATTAAAATAAAACACTCTTTTTTTATAATTCAAATAAAACATTTTATTTTGGCGTAAACTCAAAAAAAACTCACGTTCTCTTCTTTGGATTTACAACCACCTTTAAAAACACATGACAACATCTCATCTATGTCTAAAATCCGTTTGGCTTTACATACCGTTCGTCTTTGTTTGCGGCTGAGCTTCTTCACCGCAACAATTGCGGGTGAGTCTCTCACACAAGCTGCGAGTCTCCATAACAGAAATTCTTCAATTTATGTAACACTCACAACTCTTTCCTCCGATTTCTTCATGCGATACGCAGAGATCTATTTGCAGCATCTTCAAAACTCCTTCGCTCCTCTTCTCGAATCTTTTTCTCTCAAACAGAGATTTACAATGATCGTCGCGCATTAATTTTTCATAGAAGTTTTAAAAACATAAATAAATGCAAATTTAAATCTTTACGAGCTTTACCAAATCGCGGTGGATGGCTTCTTGGTGAACCAAATAGCGGTCGGCTCCAAAACACCTGCCTTGCAATCAATGGCATACTTCGACTGCAGATTCGAGTACAGATTTCGACTGCACGAAATTTCAACCAAACTGAAGAAAGGTTCTTCATCACTGACTTCCCGCAGTAGTTTCAAAATCGAATCCTCTTCTCTTAAAGGAAAATACATTCATAACCCTGGGTCTCTGGGCCCTCCAATGATGGAGTACATTCATAACCCTGGGTTTTTGGGCCCTCCAGTGATGGAGTCACTGGAGTGAGGCCCAGACTCTCTCTCATGAAAAGATTAAGCAGAGACAATTTATGCAATATACTATTAATGTGTATTTTATTTATATTAACATGTAATGTTACACAATATGATTACAAAACGTTACCAACACTTTTATAATGATAAACTATAACTAGTTAAAGATATAATTAGGTGTTTGCCTTAACACCTGTGAGACAAAGGAGAAAGGGCCTCGTCCGAAGCTTACTAATCCATCTCCATGCAAGCCACTTCCGCTATTGTTATTGCCACAACCAAATGCAATATGGAGAAGTGATTCAGAAGAAACGGTAAAGCTCTCGTATGAAAGGATCCCCTGGGTGAAGGAGCGATCAGCATAAGCATAGTAGTATGCACAGTCTCCATTATTGTTGCACGAAAAGGTCGGAGGCTGGCAGATAGAGCTTGTGCAGGAGACCGTACTGTAAGTGGAGGACAGGGAAGGATCATAGATTGGAGTGGGCTATTGATAGCAATTACTACAGGGCTGGCACTGCGTCCATATTAGGTCACTGCTGGTGTCCAGAATTGCAGAAAAGGATAATGCCGGCGAGCCAATTGCCATATAGATGACAAATTCTCCACTTCCTGCGCTTACTGGAGCAACAATATCATTCATTTGACCATCACCACGCAATTTATCAGTACCGGTAGACATCATATGCAGCTTTTGAAGTCTCTCGTGACTGCGTTGGACTGCTCGTTTCAAGCGCTCAGTGGATGTAATATTTAGAGGGAGCAGTGAATTTACATGTACAAGATCTATTCTCAATCCATTCAACGGCTGCACGGAATTTAAAGCATACATGCATTCCATCAAATTGATAAATACACACAGCCATAACACATGAATAGGCAGAGGCTGGCGTTTCCAGTTAACAGAAAGAGATTGAAATACTGATATTCCAGCCATACCGATGGAGGACTATTATTTCGCAAGGTAAGAGGAAGATGAAAAACTTTACGAAGTACAGAGCATTCTACGCGATAGATTAGACAGCAAGAGCATTACCATTGGAAAAAAACAGTCACAATAATACACATAGCGAGCATTCTTTATTGGAGATTTTTGCTTCATGGCTTTTATAAAGAATACAATTTTGGGAGCGGCTTTCTGCTTTTCGAAGTAGGGAACGTTTTATAAGGATTACAATCGTGAACACGTGCTTTCTGGTTTTAAAAACAAGAAAGCTTTAAATAAAAATAAAATTTTGGCTGTAGACTGTAAAGTAAGGATTACACGTGTTTTTCGGTTTTAAAGCTTAAACTTTTTGGTTTTAAAAGCAAGAAAGGTTTAAACAAAATTATTATTTTGGGTAACCGTTGTCTACACCGTACAGCAAGGAACACATTTAACAATTTGAAATTATATTTAAGAAGTTATTTTTTCTGAACACATTTAACAATTTGAAATTATATTTAGGAAGTTTTTATTTCTATTATAACAACATATTGGACAATTTCAAATTATATTTTTGGAAGTTTTTTTTATATTATAACAAGTTTTTGATGGCAGAATAGTCCATTGGAAGTTGACAGATTACAAATTAAATTATATGGAAGATTTTATTATATTAAAATAATATTAATATTAGAAAGAATGAGTGAAATTTTAACAATTTAAAATTATATTTAGGAAGTTTTTATTTCTATTATAACAATACATTGGACAAATTCAAATTATATTTTTGGAAGTTTTTTTTATATTATAACAAGTTTTTGATGGCAGAATAGTCCATGCTAGGAAGTTGACAGATTACAAATTAAATTATATGGAAGATTTTATTATACTAATATAATATTAATATTAGAAAGAATGAGTGAAATTTTAGCAAAGTTATATATATATTCCTCAAATTTACAGAAAACTTAAATTTTAGTAAAAGTTTCCTCAAATTTACAAGAAATTTGAATTTGAGAGTGACAATAATATATATTAAAAAATTATAAAAAATATTTTAGATTACAATGATACCTTAAATTACAATGTATAGAGATATTGATACATTTTAAATCTTATTTCAATAAAATTGAAATTGAATTGAGAACAATGTTTCTCCTATTGTAACAACTACAATATTAAAATTACTCATTTAATTTGTGCTAATAATTATATGAATATATTCAACACAATAATGAAACTTTAATATCCATAAATATTTCATTAGAAAATGAGAAACAAAATTGAAAATACATATATACAATTTTAACATCTTTTTAAAATTAAACTTTACATATATAAACTTTAAACATCTTTGTAAATTTGAAGCATTATTCTTTTTTTTATTGAAAAAAACAAAATAGTACTACTCTTCTAAAGTGAAAATACAATAAAAGTCAATGATATGGTTTGTTGATATCAACTACAAGTGGTGCAAATGCTTGTGGTGGATAGAGTATTGATTTATTAAACTTTCATATTTAGTTTGGGCTTGAAGGAAAACATAAATGCATTAAAAGTTTTTCATGTCCACAACTATAAAATGATTATTATTAAGTTCTTTTACTTTACTAATTTTTGAAATAATATTTACCTGTAGTGTAGTCTTAGTTTTATAATTAGTTTTATAATGATATTTTGAATAAATATAATGAAAATATTTGTAAGAAATTATGTATTTGTAATAAAGGAATAAACATATTTACATTTTAATTTAATATAATTCTAATTTAAAGCTCTTCTTTTAGGATATTGGTTTCCAAGCTCCCATTTCTTTGATGTTGAAGCTTCCAAAAAGTTCCTATCCAATTAGAGACGTTCCCAACTAGTTTCCTAGTTTCCAACCTCCCGTAACTTCTAAAGCTTGAAAATTATATATTGAAAATGCGATTCTCGTACAACTATGATATTTTCTTAAAAATGTTTTAATTTAATATTATAATTATATGTAATTAAAAAATAAAATTTAAAATAATTATGAATATAATAATATTTTACTTATTAAGTTATTTATAAATTTAAATCAAATAACACATATATCTTCTTAAAAATGTTTTAATTTAATATAGTAATGATATGTAATTAAAAATTAAATTCATTATGAATACTTAAAATTTATATTGTTTATTTATAACTTTAAATCAAACCATACATATATTTTCTTAAAACTGTTTTAATTTAATATAATAATTATATTTAATTAAAAATTAAATATTTTCTTAAAACTATTTTAATTTAATATGATAATGGTATGTAATTAAAAATTAAAAATTAATATAATTATGAATACTTAAAATTTATAATAATATATTATTTATAACTTTAAATCAAACAAAAAGTGATCATGATTATTTACGTCGAAAGGCGTACACCTATTGACAATAGGCACAATTAATGATCTTTTAACCTTATTTAACTTTAAACTTTTATCTGATGGTTATGCATTGAAGATGCTGACATATTCTTAGTCGTCCTTCAAAATCAATGGATCAAATTTATTTTTTAACATTTACCTAATCACATTAAAAAATTACTATAAGGATATGTAATTGCCAAGTTTCATTTATCAATCTAGTGCAATCAAATGTTTCATATTACCACAGATAGATTACCACAAACATTTTATATTAAAGACACACATTCTAAGTATTAATATTGTGGGAACGCGTTAGTAGTTGTGCTAGTCTATATTTAAATGTAAAATTGAAAACATTTTCATATTAATAATTAGTAATTAGACATAATATAAATGAATTCTTCATAACCTTTTTTATTGACAAGTCAAAATCTCAAATAAAAAAAAAAAACAATACTAATTTTATTTTATGCTTGCAAAAAAGGGCCACTAATTTAATCAACATCAAATTATGTAATTAATTTAGAATTTGATGATACATGACTTATCACTTTTATAACCATATAAATTGATAAAAAAAAATATGTTTATCATTACAATTTTATTTTAATTTGAATATTTAAATTAATATATATTTATATTTGAATACTTAATTTTTGTAATATTTAAATAAATATGAATTTATATCAAATAGTTGAAAAGGTAAATTTTTATATTTAATCTATTTTAAATCTAAATTAATAATTTCATTAACTCAAAATGATTTAAAATATATATATAAATTTTATTAAAAAAAATAAAATTTATAATTTGTAAAAATACTATGTATTTTGTCCAATCAAAACTAAGCCTACAAGAATCAACAAAATAAACATTGCTTATCCCCCAAAGAAAAAAAAATCATGTTGGTATGAGAAAGTTGCACCATGATGGCATATGAGCCAACAATGAAGTTCCACAATGCTACACATGTGAGATGCGACCCATCCGAGTAATCATAAGCCTCATATATATGTCAATAATATGATTTGTTCAAAATAAATATATACAAACTGAAAATGTGAAGCACCATTTAAAAACACTCCAAGAACCTTCATTATAGCATTTGCTTCATTATAACATTTGATATATCAAAGCATAATATTAAAGAGTTTTGTCACTATAGACATGATGCAAAGAGAAAGAGTCAAATGTTGAAAACTTGATAAGAATTGGAATGAGTCTAATATTATGACGTCTCTGTGATTTTATGATCATGTTTATGAGTATTATGGAATCCCTAAAGATATGAATGGTATTTATTCCCCTTTCCTCAACAAAGGTCAACAAGAGTTTTAGAGGAAACAATTATGCATAGATGTTTGTTCTTTGCTTCAAGGCCATTTGAATTATAAAGAGGCGAGAGTCTAGAGTCTAAGTGGAGAACTGCTCTCCCCCACTTTGTTGATTGTTATTTTGGGAGGCCTCGTAAAAAAATCCCAAGTTCGAGAGGAGTCCACATGTTCTTCTAGACTGATTTTGGTTGCAATAGATCCTTTTTCTTGTGGGAAGTGAGAAAGAATGCTAAGGTCCCAAGTTGCAATGAGGTTTGGAGGAAGGGTATGTCTTGGAAAATGGAAGAATTCCTAGCTAGCCAGGTTCCCCCGTTTATGATCAGTGGGAGAGCCTTTATGTTTCAATTTGAGAAGTTTGAAGCCCATAGTCTACATGCCTCTTTTACATTTTGACCCTGCCAGTAACAATTTTGGCCCAAAGATTTTGAGCTTTCTTTCCATACTTTTTTTACAAATGGGCAATGAACGAAAAGATTTGTTACCGATTCCTCATCTACCCTGCATAAAGAGAACCAATGGGGACCCTTTGTATTTATGAGTTTCATTCTATCCTAGGTTAGGATTTTTTATTTATTAGGAACCACATGAAAATGTAGGCTTTGAGTGAGAATTGTTGAGTGTAGGTTCCCTATGTAGGAGATTAATGTTTAGTTGAGTGTATCCTACTTTTGGAGTATAGACTCCATAGGGGGTATGTTTCCATACCAGTTCGTCCTCTCTATCCAAAATTTAGACGTGGGCATATTTGAGGGCTCTAGTGAAAGCTATCCATTGATCAGAGAAATCCTCTCCTAGCCCGACTTGATATGTGTTTAACCATTCTTGGCTCCATATTGATGTTCGACCTTGGTCAACTATTTGGTGTAAATGATAGAAACCCCATGTATGTAGTTGATCAACCATGCTTGGAGGGATAATATGATTTTGACCACTACTCAGTCAGGGTTCTAATTCAATCCTGACCTTTGTGCCATTTCCTACTCACCACGATAATCCCTCCCCAACCACATGGAAGGATTTGAAGAGGGATTTCCAAATTATAGAGCAACTTGGGATGTCCTTAGAAGGGTGTCTAATCCAATACTCCACTAAATCTAGGTGAAAATATTTCTAAATAACCATTTTTTCATAAGCTCTCAGAAGATATTAGTCTCTAACTAGATTTAGCTGCCATTTTATTTGAGAACAAGAAGATGTTCTTTAAGCCCCAACCACCCAACATTTTCGACAAGGCCAAGGATTCCCATTGTAAAATTTCAGACCCCAACCCAATTTCAGTCTCACTGATTTTTCAGCAAATGTTTAATGCCCAAACCCATATTTATGACAACCAATTATACTCAACATAAAATAAATTTTTAGAACTGAAACATGAGGATTCTGAACATCTTTTTAATGCAGAAATAAAATATATCAGCAACACATAAAATCAGAAAATAACACAGATATTTTTGGTCTAACAACGACGCTGGAAAAACCCACAAGGGGAAAGCCAGTGAGAGAGGGATTTTTATTATTTATGAGTTTCAGATAAATTCTTTTACAACATATTCATCTTCAGAAAAATTACAAAAAATTATCTCAACCTTCTTGTTCTGCAAAGACTCCTTCTGAATTGTCCGGTGAAGCTCCTCGATTTTTGTCTCAGAAATCCGTACACTGTACGGTTGTCCCAACAATAAATGTTTTACGAACTGTCTAGAAATTCATGCTAAAATTTCTGCAAAGACTATATGGAATAACCAACAGGAAAATACCTTGAAACTCATGTCAACCTCCTCGAAAATTGTGCCCAAAATTTCTGGAATGTACTACCCTCAATTTTTGTGCAAGTCTGTACAGACTATATGGATTTTCTTTCCCAGAAATTCGTGCCCAACAAGGTTCCAAAAATTTGTTCCAATAAATGCAGTGTGTATGCCTTGGTATGCATGCCAACACTCTCAAAATTAATTGTTGTTGTCCTCCTCGATTTCTGTGCACATTAATGGTTGTGCGACCTCCACAAATATGTACTGTATAGATTTCATTAACTGCTATGTATTGCCTTGAAAAATGTGCTAGATATATTCCTTGAGATGCGTGCTCTAGCTCTATAAATGTTGCCTCTTTTCTCAAGCTCAACCTCTCTCTTTCTCTCTTCTCAAAATGAATGAATCAACGATAGCTAGTGTGCGCCCTCCTACGCTAGTAGACCTCATGGTGGTAGGTGAGGAGTCTCTTAATCCAACGGTTGAAACTGGATTAGATGAGTGGATGAGATTGAGTGTCTCTTCACTCACCCCCTCACTAAAGTCATAAAGTCACCTTTTAATTTGCATCTCACAAATTAAATGACTAGGGCCCACATTAGGCATTTTCTCACCCCTTAGGCACCTAGGTGATGAGAAACAGTTGCCTAGGTACTTTTTAATTATTTTTAACACTCCCTCTTACCGAGGAAAGTGTTACTCACCACTCCAAGCTTGTCCCTGAAAAATACAAACTTGCATCCGCCCAATGCTTTGGTGGGTATATCTACAACCTTCTCCTCTGTAGATATGTACTGTAGCTCAACTGCTCCTCTTTGAAAATAGACACAGATGAAGTGATAATGAATCTTGATATGCTTAGACCTGTCATGAAAAATTGGATTCTTCGAGAGTTTAATGCAACTCTGATTATCATAGTAAATCAAGGTAGGCCTCAAATGCACACCAAGCAATCCCACCAGCAACTTGCGAAGCCAACGGGCCTCACAACTAGCCTGATTGGAAGCCATATACTTAGCCTTTTCATAACTCAGTGCCACTGACTTTTTCTTTCGAATAAACCAAGACACAACTGTTGAGCCCAATCCGAAACAACACCCTAAAGTTCTCTTCCTGTCACTGACACATCCTGCCCAATCTGAATCTATATAGCCAACCAAATGAACTCCATCTCCTCTGTGATAGTCCAGACCATAATCTATCATACCACAAAGATACTTGAGCACATGTTTTATTTCCACCCAATGGACTCTCCCAGTATCCACCATGAACTGACTGAGAGTGTTGACAAAAAAAGAAATATCTGGCCTGGTATTGACCAAATATATCAACGACCTGATCAACTGACAATATAAAGTGGAATCCACCAATTGTGACTCAGAATCATGAAGCTTCTTCTAGTTGGTAATCATGGGAGTGGTCATGGGCCTATAATCCTCCATCTAAAATCTCCTCAGAATGTCACACGCATACTTCCCCTATCCTAGGATGATGTGTCCATGCTCCTGCGAAACCTCCAATCCAAAAAAATAGTGCATCAGTCAAATATCAGTCATTTCAAACTTTGAAGCAAGGCTCTCCTTGCAATTAGTGACGAGTCTCTCTTCTCCTGTAATGACAATATCATCCACATATAAAAATTGAATGAGAGGATCCTCTCCAACCACAATGTAGTATAGGTTGGGATCCGTCTCACTCTTCTTAAAGCCCAACTTTTGCAAATAGACATCAATCCTCAAATACCAATCCTTAAGAGCTCGTTTTAGCCCATACAATTCCTTCTTTAGTCTACACACATGAGACTCCCTCCTATGCACCTCAAATCCCAATGGTTTCTCAATATACACCTCCTCCTATATAAGATCATTCAAAAATGTGGTCTTCACATCCATCTGGTGGATCTTCCAACCCATCTCTGTTTCATTGGAAATCACTGACTTGATCGAGGTATATCTAATAACTGGTGCAAAGGTCTCATCATAATCAACTCCCTCAACCTGTGAGAACCATCGAGCCACAATATGAGCTTTGTACATATCAATGCTTCCATCTACAACATGCTTGAGTTTATAGAGCCACATGGAAGTCACCACTAACTTCCTCTCAGATCTAGGAACAATCTCCCAAACATTATTCTTCATGATGGAATTGTACTCTTCAATCATGGCATCTCTCCAAACTTGTTTACCAGTGTCCTCCTCAAAAGTGGAAGGCTCAAACTCCCGAATACTGCTCACCATTGCGATGTAGCTACAAAACCTCTCATTAGGTTTACTTTGTCTCACAACTTGCCTGGGATTCCCCACTGAAACATGTGCCTCGCTGAAAGTATCCTAAAGCCACTTGGGCTTCCTCCTCTCTAAATCAGTGTCCCATGGAGGGGACTCTCCTTTCTCAATGCCATCTCCTGAATACTATAATCCTGAAGTAGACTCTCGAGTACCCAATCCTGAAACTTGTGGACCAGTAACATGTGATCCTGAAATTTGTGGCCCTGTCACATGTGGACCAGTCGTCACCCAAAATGGTGGCCCAGAACTCTATGTCACTATAGTCTGCTGCAGACTCACCTGAATATTCAGTGAATACTTCTCAACCCTCTCTATCCCTCACTACTACCTAAAGGCTCTGTCCTCCTCAAATCTAACATCCCTCCTCAAAACAATCTTCCTCAAGGAAGGAAGGTATATAAAAAAATCCTTTGAAGTATTTCTATACCCAATAAAGATCCCTCTCTCTTCCATGGGATCTAGATTTATTATCTTCTCAGAAGGGACATGTGAATATTTGATGGACCCAAAAATCTAAAAGTGCCCACCTTAGGCTTCTTCCCAGAAAATGACTCCTCGAGAGTCATACTCCCCACTGCCTTGTGTGGACTCTTCTTCTGTAGAGAAACTATAGTTTAACATGCCTTGGCCCAAATAAATAGCGGCAGCCCCTAATCAAGTAGCATGGATCTTGCAACCCTAACTTTGGCCATGTTCTTCCTCTCAACAACCCCATTATGTTGTGGGTTGTAAGGAACAATCAACTCTCTCCTGATGCCCTCTCCTGCACAAAATTCCATGAACTCCTTGGAGGTATACTCACCCCCATTGTCTGTCCCCAGAACTTTTATTTTCTACCATGTATGGTTCTCCACAAGAGATTTGAACTCTTGGAACCGACTGAATACCTGTCCTTTGGTATTCATGGAGAAAATCCAAGACTTTCGTGAGAAGTCATCAATGAATATAACAAAGTATAAACAACCATTGAACGATGTTGAAGACATCGAGACACATACATCTAAATGAATAAGATCAAGGATACCTGTTTCTCTACTGTCACTGCTAGGAAAAGCAGTCTTGGTGTACTTTCCCAAAGCACACCCCTTGCACAACTTCTGGTGCTCTGTACTAAAATATGGAACTCTAGTCACAATATTCCTCAGTACCCTCAAAGCCCCATGGTGAAAATGTGCCATCCTCTTGTGCCATAGCTCAGATAGATGATTGTTGTTGGTAGTACGAATCAATGCTCTCGTTGGCTGGAACATAAGCTTGTACAACTTCTCATGTCTAGTCCCAATCACTTTGGCCGAAGTGATACTAGACCCCTTGGGGAAAGGGATCATCTTCTATCACATAATAACACCTCATAGACCCTCTCCTCAATAGAATAAAATGAAATTAAGTTCTTCTTCAAGCCCGAAACATATAGGACCTCTTTTAACAACATAGGAGGCAAAGACTCCCTCTGAAATGATACTATCCTACAACCAATTTCCTTGACCACTCGGTGATCTCCAAGAACTACCTTAAGATCACCAATATGAGTAAGATATGTCAAGTTCTCACGAACACCTATCATATGGAAGGAGGCACCACTGCCAATATACAACACATTAGAATGAGTGGTCCTCATGGAAAGACACACAACCAAGGAAAATTCCTTGTCAAACTGGGTGGAGAAAGCTTCCACCACTGTTGAAGTTGTTGTTTGTTTCTTCTTCCTGTTTAGACACTGACCTGCATAGTGACCAAACTTGTGGCATGCAAAGCACTTGAATTTTCTCATGCCATTCTTCCCTTCACCCTTCGGTTTGTTTCCTCCCTTAGGACCCTTTTTGAACTTATTCTTATTGTTGGCAGCAAGAGCCACATTCTCCTCATCATGACCTGTAGATGAACTGCCATGTACATAACCTCTCTGGGTCTCCTCCTGAACAAAGTCATCCCAAAGACGTTCCGAATTGGGAAGCTTCTCCCTAGCCACAATGCCCTCAACAAAAACAACCCATTGTTTGGAAACTCCATTAAATTTTGTCCTCACAAGCTCACTGTCAACTATGGCCTCCCCCACAGCTCTAAGCTAATCTCTCACCTATGTCAAACTGGTAAGATATGTGACCACATTTTTATCCTTAGTCATTTTAATGCTCTTCAGTTTTTTCCCTCAAAACCATCTTCTAGTTTTCATTTGTACTTTGGTACAACTTCGTCAAAGACTCCCACATCTCATAGGCATTTGTCTTCCCCATCAAGCGAGGAATCAAATGGTTCTTGATGGAATAAAGAATAATCCTCTTAGCCTTGATACTCTTCTTATTGTATGCTGCAAGAAGAGTAGCATCAATAGGTACAACCACATGATGTGTTGTGGTATTTTCAACAATGTCCCACAACTCATTTTCTTGCAACAACAAGATCATCCTCTCCTTCCAAGAACCAAAGTTTTCTGTCCCATCATGTTAAGAACCAAATATCAATATAGCATAGAAAAACCTCAGAATAAGCACTCAATGCCTTGAAAAAAAAAAAAAATCATATAATAAGCCTCTTCGAGGGGGCAACCTCCTTTTACCCCACATAAATGTTCAAGTACAAAATGATTCCAAATGAAAATGTCTCCTTGGTATATATAGGAGACTAGGAGGTATAATTACAACTAATGGAATAAAGCCAACATAA
>ML793368.1:221509-237749 GCA_009831015.1 Picea engelmannii | reverse complement strand
ATAGATTAGTATATCATCAAAAAATACTAACACAAATTTTTGAAGGAAGGGCTTGAAAATGGAATTCATCAACCCTTGGAATGTGGAAGGTGCATTTGTAGGGCCAAAAGTCATGACCAAAAATTCATAATGGCCTTCATGAGTTCAGAATGTTGTTTTTGGAATATCTTCTTCCTTCATTCTAATCTGATGATACCCTGAACGAAGATCCAATTTTGTGAAATAGGTTCCTCCATGTAGTTCATATAACAATTCATCAATGATGGGAATGGGAAACTTATCTTTAATAGTGATCTTGTTGAGCTCTCTATAATATGGACACATATGCCATGAGATATATTTCTTGAATACCATTACCACTGGTGTAGAGTAAGAACTTTGGCTAGGTCTAATAATGCCAACCTCTAACATTTCTTCAACCATGCGCTCAATTTCACTCCTCTCGGGGTAAGGGTATTTGTATGGCCCGATGTTAGGAGGAACACTCCCAGGAATTAGGTGAATTTCATGATCATGATTTTAAGTGGGTGGAAGACCTTTGGGAATATCTTCAAATACTTTGGAATGCTTATCAATGATCCCTTGGAGATCTTGAGGAATAGATGGATTAGATGTTTGAACATCTAGTGAGCATAGTTGTGCAATAACGCCTTGATGACCCTTTTTCAATAATTTTGTCATGCCATTATAGCTTATCACCTTACTGGGTTTCCCTGTGATAACTCTTAACTCAATTTCTTTTCCTTCCAATGAAAATTTCTTGAAAATTAAAAGCCACTGTTCCTAATTATTGTAACCATTGGATTCCTAGTACAACATCTGCACCACCCATGGGTATAACAATCATTGGACTATTCATTACGTATTCCCGCATAGTAATATTGATCTTATTGCATTTTCATGAGAAATTGAGAGTTCCTCCATCTGCAATCATTACTTGAAACTATGGCATTGGATATACAAAGAAATTGAGAGCTTTGGATAATTTATAGTGAATGAAATTATGAGTACTGCCAGAATCAATTAGGACTATTACCTTTTTCTTTTTGGTGTATCCTTCGATCTTGAGGGTTTGAGGAGTGTTAGTTCCAGCCAATGCATTACACGATATCATGGGAGTCAACTCTTCAGACGAAAATTTTTCTACGTTTTCATCTTAAGATGGTTCTTGTCCTTGTTCCTCTTCCTCTTCACAATATATGTAGAATAATTTCTTCTCACCACACGTATATCCCTTATTATACTTGTTGTCACAATTAAAGCATAAACCTTTTTCTTTTCTTTCCTCCAATTGTTGAGGTGTCATCCTTGTAGGTTGAGGTGTTTTAGAAGAAGGAGCATTGTTCTCTCTATAGATGTTAGGATTGGTCCTTCTAGTAGCCATAGCCATATTTTTATTTTCAACATTTCTTGCCACTTTAAATTCATTCTCCAAAGATTTGGGTTCCCGACAACGAACCTCATGTTGAATGTTATCCTTTAAAGTTCATATGAATACATCAATCAAGTGCTCATCTAGAATATCTGTTACCTTTATATTCAATATTTGGAAGTTCTCAATGTGCTCGGTAACTGAACCCTTTTGCTTGAGATTTATCAATTGGCTAAAGAAGGTATTTCTCCTTGTATCCTCATAGTGTGCTATCATTTCTTCCATGAAAATTGTCCAAGTGACGAGTGATTTGCAAGAAGAAAGCCATCGATACCATACAAATTGATTGGGTTCTAAATATAAAGAAGCAATTCATACCTTTTGTGTATGTGACACATTATGTAGATCAAAGAATTGCTCCATTTGAAGTATCCCTGTGATTGGGTCCTTTCCATCAAACTTCCTCATATCGATCTTAGGAACATGGTTGGTCTTCAACCCAAAGTTGGCGTTTCTCCATTCTTGATTCCCCTTCCTTGTGTCCTCATCATGAATTTCATGGGATGCATTTTCACTTTCAGGAGTCTTCTTTGTTACGAAATTTTTCAATACTTCCATGATCTCTTCTTTTAAACCATCCATCTTTTCCTCCAACTTAGCTTCCATCTCTTGTAGTTCATATTTTTTTACTATCTTATTTTGTAAATCATTTATGTCCTTACACATTTCTTCATCTTCATCAAGAGTCCAAGTAGGATTTTTTGGAAGCTTATTTGGTGTAGAAGTTCCTTTTTTGGGTGGAATGTTGGTGAAGTATCACTTTTGAACCTTGATTTAGAGGTGGTTCTGCTAGACAATCTTTCTTCTATTGTATCTCCCAAGTTTCGACCCTTCTGGGTATGAAACTTTCTTTTATGTAGATCTATGATATTTCTTCTTTGTAATTCCATAGGTCCGATCAAAATTGGATGTGCCAAGTGGAACTTACGGTAACTTCCCCACAACTTTCTGATTTTTGGATTTTCCAGGAGATCTCACTTGTATAACGTTCCCTGCACAAAATAATTGATATAAACTTCTGAAAATCATACCAGAAATACTATAGATTTTCCACTATCCAATGAAACTAGTCTCACTCAATTTGGATACTCTAGTAAGAAGTTATGATTGTTTTACCTGGAACACCTTCTTGAGACTAGTCAATAGGACTAGTCAGATACCCTATCTTCCACAGGGTGTATCTACAAATTTAAGATGAACTAAAAGTTGAAAGTTTTACCACAGATACCTTACTAATTTTGGTGAATAGGGTCCATATTTCAGGGTCTGAAACATTACAGAAAACGTTTTATAGAGAAAAGTACACAATGACTCCGTTCGGGATGATTCTAGAACCCTATCTTACATAGGATGTATCTCCAAAATTGTAAGGCCTCAGGAGATGACATGTTAACCCAAAGTACCTTGATCCGTATAATAAATATCCTCCAAGTCGTTCCTTCTGAAATGATGTAGAAAAAAAGTTATAGCGAAAATGCCAAGGTGTCTCAGATGTAGTAGTGAAACCCCAAGACATTGAGCTCTGATACCATATGTTAAGAACCAAATATCAATATAGCATAGAAAAACCTCAGAATAAGTACTCAACACCTTGAAAAAGAGATAATTTCATATAATAATCTACTTCAAGGGGGAAACCTTCTTTTACCCCACATAAATGTTCAAGTACAAGATGATTCCAAATGAAAAGGTCTCCTTTGTATATATAGGAGACTAGGAGGTATAATTACAACTAATGGAATAAAGCCAACATAAATAAAATAAAATTACTAATGTAATATGCCCCAATTAAGGGTTAATGAGCCAATATTAGGGCTTAACACATCAAGTCTGTCCTCAACCCTCAAACCTGTAGCCATTGACCCCATTCTGCTGAAAATGAAAAAATCAAAATTTTGTCTGGTGAAGTGACCGTTGTCCCAATTTTATGACTTGCTGAAATATTTCTGTTCTCTTTAACTCAGCTCTGATACCATGTAAAATTTCATACCCCAACCCAATTTCAGTCTCGTTGATTTTTTAGCCAATGTTTAATGCCCAAACCGAGATTTATGACAACCAATTAAACACAACATAAAATAAATTTTTAGAATTGAAACATGAGGATTTTCAACATTGTTTTAATGCAGAAATAAAATATATCAGCAACACATAAACTTAGAAAATAACATAGAGATTTTTGGTATAACAACGACCCTGGAAAAACCCACAAGGGGAAAAGTAGTGAGAGAGGGATTTTTATTATTTGTGAGTTTCATAGAAATTATTTTATAGAATATTCATCTTTAGAAAAATTACACAAACGTATCTCAACCTTCTTGTTCTGCAAAGACTCCTTTTGAACTGTCCGGTGAAGATCCTCGATTTTTGTCCCATAAATCTGTACACTATATGGCTATCCCAAAAATAAATGTTGTACATACTGTCTGGAAATTCATGCCAAAATTTATGCAAAGACTGTACAGAATAACTAGCAGGAAAATACCTTGAAACTCATGCCAACCTCCTCGAAAAAATTTCCCAGAATTTATGGACTGTACGACCCTCGATTTCTATGCAAGTTCGTACAGACTATATGGATTTTCTCTCCCAGAAATTTGTGCCCAGCAATATTCTCTAAATATGTGCCAATAAATGCAATGTGGATTCCTTGGGATGTGTGCCAAAACTCTCAAAATTAATTGTTGTTTTCCTCGATTTCTATGCACATCAATGGATATACAACCTCCACAAATTCGTACTGTATGAATTGCATTAATTGTTGTCTGCTGCCTTGAAAAACATGCTAGCTAGTTGTCTTGGGATGCATGCTCTAGCTCTGCAAATGTTTCCTCTTTTCTCAAGCTCAACCTCTCTCTTTCTCTCTTCTCAAATTGAATGAATCAACCCTATCTAGGGTGCACCCTCCTACCCTAGTCGACCTCATGGTGGTAGGTGAGGAGTCTCTTAATCCAACGGTTGAAATTGGATTAGATGAGTGGATGAGATTGAGTGTCTCTTCACTCACCCACTCACTAAAGTCATAAAGTCACCTTTTAATTTGCATCTCACAAATTAAATGACTAGGGCCCACATTAGGCATTTTCTCACCCCTTAGGAGCCTAGCTGATGAGAAACACTTGCCTAGGTACTTTTTAATTATTTTTAACACCCATTTCACCCACGACATAACAAATTGATCTTTCATATCCTCCCATAAAATTTGAAACAAAGACACCTTAATTGTTCCAGAACACCTTTGGGGATCCAAGCAAAATACATACAATTCATCAATATTTCTTCCACGACTTATTTGACTAGGACTAGCCTTACCACTTTGGAGATCCAACAAAAACTCCAAGATTAGTCTCTTTTCTAACTTGGCTAACAACTTGTGCCAATCTTATTTCTTGTAACAATTTGGTTTTAGGTGGAAGCCCAAATATTTTAGATCTACATGGGCTTGATAGCCTAATAGGTCTTCTTCTTTTAAATTATGGGATGAGAGGGTGGATTCACGTTCATTTATTTTCATTCCTATTCCCCTTCCAAATAAGTATGGAATTGAGTTTAGTTTATCTGTGTCCCCCAAAATACCATTGCAGAAAATCATAACATCATCCATAAAAAGGAGATGGGTTAGTCTTAAGGTTGAGGAGATTGATATTCCTTGAAAATCACCTCTAGAATTTTCCTCTCCAATTTCCCTTCTATGTCCTTCCACAACCAAAAGGAAAATAAGGGGTGACAAGGGACAACCATGGCTTAATCCCTTCTCACACTACAAGAAAAAGACCATCTAGCGAAGGTTTTTGTGGAGTCCCTAATAAAAATATGCCAAAAATATGATTATAGCAGATGATACTAGAGGAGGTGAGTGGAGGATGGGTTTAGTGGATGTTTTTACATAGATGCATTTATAAGTACATAATGCACCGGTGTGTTTCCTACAACAGGCACATCGGTGCCCTCAAAACTAGGGCATCGTAGCAGGGTTATTTCAAATAAAGAACAATATTATCCAGTGAGCTACATAGATAAGGATGCACTGGGAAATAACGATGCACCATAATAGAATTATTTTAAAAATATATGGTGCACAATGTAACACTGGAAGCACCAGTGCACTATTAGTAGAGTGCATCATCATATGGTTAAATAAAAAATGTTTATGCAACAATGTAGGATTGTATCAAAAAATATATTCTGGTCCACTCCATTGTATCATGCGCACTAGTACTCCAATATGGAGCACACTATTAGGGTTAATTTCCAAATTTAGGCGGTGCGCCCTGTAAAACCAAGTGCATCGGGGCGTCTATTATTATAATGCACTATGTCATGCCTAAACAAAAAATTTCACACTATTGTAGTCTTTCAAAGATTGTACGACGGTGAACTATGTAGTAGTATACGTACTGGTGTGCACCCAAAAAGACATGCATTGTGCTAGAGTTTTAGTTTTTTGTAAATATAACCATTTCTCTCATTAAACATGTATGGCTCGGTGTAGTTGTGCATTGGGCGCACCAAAACAAGGTTTTATTAAATTTTTTTACCAATAGTAAAAATCATTTTTACCTTTTTCAATGTTGTAGAGATAAAAAGCACCATTGCAACCTTTTCATATCTAAAGTGGCCTTCTATCGATGATTTCCTTGGTTGTGTTCCTTTTGTCTATTACCTGGTGCCTGAATTTCAAATTTTTCCAAATGGTGGGAAAATTTGGTTTTTTTTAATACATCGCAACCATGACTCCTTGATGACAAAATGTCAAGTTAATGTCCTTGTTTCTTCATAACATTATTTTACACTAGATTAAAATTTAAAATTGAGTGAAATTTTAAGTGTAAAAAAATAAATTTGCACAGTGCATTCGAGGTTCTCGACTCACTCCGCAAACCTTGTTACATTTGTTGGTGGTGTGTTGGTAAACTTAAACACACCGGCGCGCCCATTTAATGGCGTACCGAAGAAAATCATATAACTGGTGGGGTGGTATGTCAAAGTACAGATAATGCCCCAGGGCGTTAAAGTACATAGCACACCGCCCTTATCATATATATTTTTATGTAGTGCATTGGTACACATGCACACCGATGCATTCATGTTTACCAAATGCACCACCGAGAAATGTAACATTGTGTTTCGGTGCACCAATAAATTTTTTAGTGGAACCATGCACGGTACGATAGTAACAAATGAATTGCATCGTAATAAGTTCCATACCCAACAATTTGTTGAAGTTTATGTGACAGTCTGACTATATTAGTTACATGCATCGGTGTGTGTAGTGAATGCATAAGCACCACATTTTTTTGTTAATTTTAAATAATTGTTTACCTACGTTAATATTTTAATTTGTTTTTGATGCAGGAGCATCGCCAACGCATCAAGCAAGCCAGTGTGGAGCGGAAGAACAGATGGATAAGCCAGCACACATTTTGGAATACTTTGAATTTTTTGCGTGATCTTAAATGGTTCATTTAAGAGACGGCACACTTCTATTGTAATGGACCTTGAGCCTTTAAGCTCTCGTCCTTAGGTAGATGAGGCATTTAATAGATTTAATGCAGGTAGATAGATGTTTTAAATTCTAGATTTGATAGTTTAAAGTTCAAGAGGGAAAATGGATATATACACCCTCATTGTATCATTGTAACATTAGCCAGCATTGAGAGAGAAGAGCAGAGTAGATATTATTGTGAAGAACACCCATGTACAGGTATTTGAGTTAATAGAAGGAAGTTCTGATTCAAATTCATGGTTGGTGTTGTTTCTCTGTGTATATGGTTTATGTGCTCATGAATGTTTTCTTTCTGTTATGTATTTGCTTGATATATGCTATGCATGTGATTTCATGTTTTGAAACTAAAGTCTGAGAAGAGGATTGAATGAGATTCAATTGTTTCTCTATCTGAGCCAGGAGATTCCTGCAAAGAGTGCAGTCGAATTCATCCGCATAGAGTGTGTTGATGAAGGCTCAGTAGTCTAACTCTTGTTCTCATTCACCCAGAAGTTGATTTGGATTATTGAAGTCGTGCGAGGAGTGCACAGGCTGAAGAAGGAGTCTCAATTGTCAATCTGAGAAAAGGGGGTTGAAGACTGCTGCTGCAGAAAGTGCGCAGAGTCGAGGGGAATCAACACTTGAGAAATTGTTGAACGTTAAGTGCGAGGAGTGTGCATGAATCCATCTAAAGGAGTCAGAGTGGAAAATATCAGGAGGGTTAACACTTCTTGATACCGTGAAGGAGAGCATAAAAATCTGTGTAGAAGGAAGGACTGAGCAGAGTTTGCAGGCGCAGGCTTGGAGAGCAAGCCTCGAGCAGAAATACTTAGCCATTTCAGAGAGACCCCGAGAAGGAGAAATGGACGGTCAGGATTTTCTGATGAAAGCCACGAAGTCCTGTCGACCGCTATATCTCAAAATACTTGCATAAGGTTTAGGCCTGTAGGAGCGGAGGAAGGTCTCGGAGAATCGGAGTTCGGGATATCGGGGTTTCTGTGTTCGAGAAACTCGCGTAGAGAGAAATCGCGATTAACGATTTCCCGACGTGATCGGAGCCGTTGATCATAGTGGGATACGTGGCATGAGATCCCGGGAAGTTGGGGCTCGGTGTTTCGGGGTTCTCGCATACAACGAAATCGCAGCAGGAGGAACCGCGATTTCGCGAAACACGAAGGGCCCCACAGTCTTAACACTTCAGTGGAGGACAGGTGGTATCGGGGATCAGGAATCGGGGATTCGCAAGAGCAGTGACCCACGACAACGTGAGTTCCGATTTCCTGATAAGGTAAAGGGAGATCATCGGAGAAGCATCCTGTGGGTGCAGAAGAGTCTCGATAAGGGATCTTAAGAGCGGTTCATCTCTTCGACCGAGAGAAGAAAGAAGGTCCTGGTGATAGCGGACGGGTGCCAGGGAGGACGTTTGCATCAAGTGGTATCAGAGCGAGAAAATCTCTCTGTTTTCTGTAGCAGAGGAGAAGAGAAAATTTCACCATGCTGTCGAGAAGAGGTAGACAATCACCAAATCCATAGGGGGAAAGGGAATTGTCCAGGGAAAGAGAAATGTCCAGAGAAAGAAGTAGCCAAGGATAGAATGTAGAGATGGAGAGGGAATTATGAAATCTTCGTGCCAGAATGGAAGATATGGAAGTAGCGCAGAGACGCACAACAAATACTGGAGATCTAAGTGACTCCGAAGGTGAAGCTGAAGCTATACCACAAGGACAGGTCACAACAGAGGAGGCATCAACTGAGCGATTGATTAAATCTATCGCCAGGATGAGTTCAAAGACCAAAATGGATAATCCAACTTACGAAGGAAGCCTGGATGAAGAAGAGTTGCTAGACTGGATCAGAGCTCTTGATACCTACTTCGACTATGAAGATATCGAAGAGGATAAAAAGGTAAGACATGTTGTTACCAAGCTGAAGGGACATGCAACATTGTGGTGGGACGAGCTATAGGCAGACATATGTTCCAAAGGAAAAAAAAAGATTAAAAGTTGGGATCGAATGATTTCTAATATGAAGGAAAAATTCATCCCCAGAGATTATCAGATCACACTGTTCAGGCGAATGCAGAACCTGAGGCAGAAGTTGATGACGGTGAATGAGTACACCGAGGAATTTTATAAACTCAATATTCGAGTAGGTCATCGGGAGAGCGATTATGAGAAGGTAGCCAGATATTTGAATGGTCTGATATATGACATTCAGGATGAATTAAGCATGGCGACCATCAGAACAGTGGAGGATGCTTACCATATGGCTCTGAAGGCCGAGGAGAAGCTGAGCCGTAAGCAAGGTCAGCGAGGGCGAGACAGGAGTCAGCCCAGAGGTAAGACAGTTTCCCAAGAGAAATACCAGAATCCCAAGGAGGAATGGAAGAAGCCTCTGGGTAAGATTGAAAGAGGTGGAACCTCACAGCGAGGACATCAATATGCTGAGCAGAGGAGACAATATACAGAGCAGGGTGGCAGGTATGCTGACGTCAACACTTTTCCTCGTACCAGGGGTAGGGGAAGAGGCCGAGGTGGAATCATCACATGTTTTACATGTGGGAAGGATGGACATAAAGCCGTTGATTGTCCAGACAGGAAAATGAACAGAGGAGAAGCTCACATCGTTGAGGCGAAGAGGCGTGATGTGGAGAATGAAGACATCGGAAGTGGGAGGGCACTAACGGTGCACAAAGTTCTCTTAACACTCGAGAAGGAGGTGGAGAGTTCAACTCATAGGACCAAACTATTCAGGACAATGTTCAAGACCAAGGGCTGGAAATGCAAGGTTATTGTGGATAGCGGTAGCACCGATAATCTCGTTTCGACCGAGATGGTGGAAAAGATGGAGCTGGAAACGACTGATCACCCGAGTCCATACAAAGTATCATGGCTACAGAAGGGACATCAGGTGAGTGTCACTAAACAGTGTTTAGTTGAATTCAAGATGGATGAATATAAGGATAAGGTCTTATGTGATGTTATTCCCATGGATGTATGTCATGTATTGTTGGGTAGACCATGGCAATATGACAGAACTGTAGTTCATGATGGGAGAATGAACACTTACACTTTAGAGAAGGATGGGAGAACCCATACGTTGCTTCCGATAAAGGATAAGGAAATAAATCCAGAAGTGAGCAACACAATACTTCTCATGAGTGGGAAAGAACTTCTCACAGAGATGGAGAAGAAAGAAGATCCACAATTCTTTGTTGTCAGGAAGCCGAGAATTGTTCTGACAAGCACAAGAGTGGATGACTTGCCAGATGAGATTCAGGAACTGCTCGAAGGGTTCGCTGATATCATCGTGGACGAATTACCTCATTCATTTCCACCGATGAGAAGCGTGAGCCATCACATCGACCTCATACCAGGATCTAGTTTGCCGAATAAGGCTGCGTACAGATTGACGCCACAGGAAAATGAGGAGGTCAAGAAGAAAGTCCAAGAGCTGGTGGATAAAGGATTGGTCAGAGAAAGCCTGAGTCCGTGTGTTGTTCCAACAGTACTAAGTCCAAAGAAGGATGGAGGCTGGAGAATGTGTACAAACTCCAAAGCGATCAACAAAATCACCATCAGGTACAGATTTCCACTGCCAAGGATGGATGATCTGATGGATTGCCTGAGTGGGGCAAATTATTTTTCGAATATTGAAATGAAGAGCGGGTATCATCAGATTCGCATGAGGGAAGGTGATGAGTGGAAGACAACATTCAAGACAAACGAAGGTTTGTACGAATAATTGGTCATGCCGTTTGGCTTGACAAACGCGCCGAGCACATTCATGAGGCTGATGAATGAAGTCCTAAAGGAATTCATCAGAAAGTTTGTTGTCGTATATATGGATGATATATTGAACTTCAGTAAGATGAAGACTGAGCATTTGAAACATTTGGCCATTGCGATGAGAAAGCTACAACAGGAGAAGTTGTTGATTAATATGAAGAAATCTTCATTTATGCAGACATAGCTCATTTACTTGGGTTTTGTTATTTCGGCAAATGAATTGAAGATGGATCCGAGTAAAGTGGAAGTGATTAAGAATTGGCCATCGCCCAGAAATATTTTTGAGGTGAGAAGTTTCCATGGTTTTGCCAGTTTCTACCGGAAGTTCATCAGGAATTTCAGTGGAATTAGCGCAACAATGATGGACACAGTGAAAAAGAGACATAAAACTTTTCATTGGACAACAGAGGCTGAGAAGAGCTTCAATCTGTTGAAGCGGAAGATTACAGAGCAACTGATTCTGGTGTTGTCGGACTTCAAGAAGACATTTCAAGTGAAATGTGATGCAAGCGGATATGCCATAGAAGTAGTCTTGAGTCAGGATGACAGACCAGTTGCATATTTCAGTGAGAAGCTGGATGAAGCAAAGCTGAAATACTCCACATATGATAAAGAGTTTGATGCCATCATACAGACATTGAAGAAGTGGAGGCATTATTTGATCCCGAAAGAATTTGTATTGTACAACGATAATCATGCATTGAAGTTTGTGAGTCAACAAGAGAAGTTGAATCAGAAACATGCAAAATGGGTAGAGTACATGCAGAATTTCACGTTCGTGATTAAACACATTTCAGGAACTGCAAACAAAGTGGCTGATGATTTGAGCAGGAAATGTTTGTTGTCGCAGGAATTTCGAGTCAAGACATTGGATTTTGAGAATCTGAAGGACATGTACATCGGAGATGCAGACTTCGGGGAAGCATATGAAGCAGCTGATAATCCTGTTCTTAGATATTGGAGTCCATGGATAGACTACATGATCCAGGAAGGATTGTTGTTCAGAGGCAATCAACTGTGCATTCCAAATTTCTCCATGAGGGAGAACTTGCTAAAGGATAAGCACAGTGGTGGATTGGCCGGACACTTTAGCCATGAAAAAACGTTCGTGAAGCTGAGTGAATCATATTTTTGGCCAGGCATGCGAGCATAGGTCAAGTGATTTGTTAACAGGTGTCAGATTTGTCAGCATTCGAAGGGGCAAAAGCATAACGTGGGATTTTATCAGCCATTGCCTATACCTGAGAGGCCATGGGAAGCAATAAGCATGGATTTTGTATTGGGATTGCCGAGGACACAGAGAGGGGTTGATTCCATCTTTGTGGTGGTAGGCAGGTTTTCAAAGATGGCACATTTTATTCCATGCAAGAAAAGCAGCGATGCGACACACATCGCGAATTTGTTTTTTAAAGAGATCGTTAGACTTCATGGATTGCCGAGAAGTATAGTCTCGGACATGGATACAAAATTCATAGATCATTTTTGGAGAACGCTATGGAAGAAGCTAGGAACTAATTTGGCATTTAGTTCGGCTTATCATCCACAGACAGATGGACAAACAGAAGTCGTCAACAGAAGTTTGGGGGACTTGTTAAGAAGCTTGGTGACAGAAGACCACAACAGTTGGGACAATGTGTTGCCACAGGCAAAATTCGCTTACAATGACTCTGTGAACAGGAGAACAGGAAAAAGCCCATTTCAGATTGTGTATGGGACACAACCGAGAGGAGTTTCTGAACTCAGGGAGTCAGAACAGACTATGACTAGCAGTGCTAGTGCAGAAGAGTTCGCTGAGGCGATGCAGGAACTTCACAGCAGGGTGAGGCAGCGACTGATGGATGAAAATCAGGAGTATAAGCGCAGAGCCGATCAGTGGAAGAGACAACTTCAGTTTGAAGTTGGTGATCTGGTTCTGGCACATTTGAGAAAGGAAAGGTTCCCAAAAAGAGCATATAATAAGTTGAAGATGAAGAAAATTGGACCATGCAGAGTCCTGAAGAAATTTGGAGAAAATGCATATGAGATTGAGTTGCCGGATGGCATCGGGATATCTCCAATATTCAATGTTTCGTATTTATACACATACAAGGCAGGATAAGTAGAGACTGAAACTGAGCAACCAGAAGTCTAGTGGAAGAAGTAGATGTCGATAGCAGAAAAGCCATAGATGGAGTGCATACTAGACAAGCGAGTGGGTAAGAAGACCAGGAGAAAGGAATACTACGAGTATCTGGTCAAGTGGAAGAATCACCCAGTGGAATATGCCAGCTGGGAGACAGAAGAAGTTATACAAAAGCATGGACAGACCGTGAAGGAGCTCATGGACAGGAGCCCATGAAATTTTTCAAGTCAGGGAGTATGATGCAGGAGCATCGCCAACGCATCAAGTGAGACAGCATGAAGCGGAAGAACAGCTGGATAAGCCAACACACATTTTGAAATACTTTGAATTTTTTTGCGTGATATTAAATGGTTCATTTAAGAGATGACGCACTTGTATTGTAATGGACCTTGAGCCTTTAATCTCTCATCCTTACGTAGATGAGGCATTTAATAGATTTAATGTAGGTAGATAGATGTTTTAAATTCTAGATTTGATAGTTTAAAGTTCGAGAGGGAAAACGGATATAGACACCCTCATTGTATCATTGTAACATTAGCCAGCATTGAGAGACAAGAGCAGAGCAGAGAATATTGTGAAGAACACCCATGTACAGGTATTTGAGTTAATAGAAGGAAGTTCTGATTCAAATTCATGGTTGGTGTTGTTTCTCTGTGTATATGGTTTATGTGCTCATGAATGTTTGCTTTCTGTTATGTATTTGCTTGATATATGTTGTGCATGTGATTTCATGTTTTGAAACTGAAGTCTGAGAAGAGGATTGAATGAGTTTCAATTGTTTCTCTATCTGAGCCAGGAGATTCCTGCAAAGAGTGCAGTTGAATTCATCCGCATAGAGTGCGTTGATGAAGGCTCAATAGTCTAACTCTTGTTCTCATTCACCTAGAAGTTGATTTGGATTATTGAAGCCCTGCGAGGACTGCAAAGGCTGAAGAAGGAGTCTCAGTTTTCAATCTGAGAAAAGGGGGTTGAAGACTGCTGCTGCAGAAAGTGCGCAGAGTCGAGGGGATTCAGCACTTGAGAAATTGTTGAAGGTTGAGTGCGAGGAGTGTGCACGAATCCATCTGAAGGAGTCAGAGTGGAAAATATTAGGAGGGTTAACACTTCTTGATACATTGAAGGAGAGCACATAAATCTGTGTAGAAGGAAGGATTGAGCAGAGTTTGCAGGCGCAGGCTTGGAGAGCAAGCCTCGAGCAGAAATACTTAGCCATTTCAGAGAGACCCCGAGAAGGAGAAATGGACGGTCAGGATTCGCTGATGAAAGATGTGAAGTCCCCTCGACCGCTAGATCTCAAAAGACTTGCATAAGGTTTAGGCCTGTAGGAGCAGAGGAAGGTCCCAGAGAATCGGAGTTCAGGATATTGGGGTTTCTGTGGTCGAGAAACTCGCGTAGAGAGAAATTGTGATTAGCGATTTCCCGACGTGATCGGAGCCGTTGATCATAGTGGGATACATGGCACGAGATCCCGGGAAGTTGGGGCTCGGTGTTTCGGGGTTCTCGCATAAAACGAAATCGCAGCAGGAGGAACCGCGATTTCGCAAAACGCGAAGGGCCCCACAGTCTTAACACTTCAGTGGAGGACAGGTGGCATCGGGGATCAAGAATCGGGGATTCGCAAGAGCAGTGACCCATGACAACGTGAGTTCTGATTTCATGATAAGGTAAAGGGAGATCGTCGGAGAAGCATCCTGTGGGTGCAGAAGAGTCCCGATAAGGGATCTTAAGAGTGGTTCAGCTCTTTGACTGAGAGAAGAAAGAAGGTCCTGGTGATAGCAGACGGGTGCCAGGGGTGATGTCTACATCATTTTTTTGGTTTAAGCGGTGCATATGATAAAAGTAATGCTTCAGGGGCATATATATTGTAATGTAGCGCCTCGATGCATTACCTTTTTGAAATGCATTGCATAACACAATAGAAATTTTTTTGCTCGGTGTGTTAGTTTACACTGATGGACTGGTCATGGTGCTGAAAATATCTATGGGAGCACCACCAATGATGCATGACTTTTTTTTTGGTGCCCCGTTAATGCAATAATCTTATTTTTTGAAGGAAGTTATTTTTCTCTATTTATAGATAAATTTACCATTCAATAGTTTTTTTTTATGTTTTATGTAGGAGTGAGGCTGATGTATTTCATATGTTAATCATACAAAGATATGAGTGGAGAGAGAAACAACAATAGTAGGAGAAAAGGGTGGACCTATACAATGTTGTACGAGAATGGGAGGCGAGGGAGAAGGAGAGAGATTTGTACCCTCGCACTATTACTGTAGTGACTCATGCTCTCTTGAGGGATGTAGGAATATTTAAGTACTATCAGAAGGCTACATCCCTTAAGGGGCACTTCGGGTTGTTGGTGCATCTGATTCGTCGATGGGATGTCCATCGATAGGATTTCCATGTGGGTATGGATCAATGGTACCATCCCACTGAGGAGTATATTTAATTTATCATTGGGCTATCCAGGAGAGGGAAGGATTTTCTCGAGTTCCTAGATGTCCTATTAGGTGTTGTTGTTGACAATCATATCATGTACTGTTAGTGATATATTAGGATTCAAGTAATATCCCCAATTGATTTTCAGGTGTCTAGTGAACAATTGAAAATATCCTCTTTTGGTGCAAAGGAGGTTAGGTTCCTATCATTCTTAGTGACTACTATAGCCCATTTTATTAGTGATGGGAAGTGCATGATGTATCATATGGTCTGACATTTTTTTTCGATAAGTGTTTATAGAGCTCGACAAATGTCGGGATATGATATGTGGGAGGTCGAACTTCCCATTTTCCTCAGAGTTGCTTTTCTTATTTTTTGAGAGGTTTACAAAAAGGAGGATGACTTTTTTATGTCATCATCCTATGATGAGGAATCATGTGTGGATGTGCATGTGTGGGGAGATGATTCCCAAGAGGGGTCAGGAAGAGTTTCCAGCGAGGATTTCACCAGATGCCCTAGGGATACTGGGCAGTGTGGAGGATCACATGTTCATCATGGTGTTGCATCCTTATGCAGGTTTGGATTGGCGAGGATGTCCAAACATCATATTCACAATAGATGGGCCACAAGATGATAGATGTAATATTAGTGTTTTGTTTAAATTAATATAGTTCATTTTATTCTCTTACTGAGTTAAAAGAAATTTAATTCTAACACATTCTTTAGCTTTCATTGGGGACGTGCCTCCTCCCCCAACATATCATGATGATAATATGATTCTTGAGGTTGTGGCAAGTTAGGGTCCTTAGGTGCAGATAATCGACAACATGCTATTGATACTGAGAGGGGGGTGAATCAGTATCAAGTACAATTTAAAAACCTTTTTCAAATTATACTTAAACCATTCAATTATATCCAATGAGCAATGAACAATAGTATAAGAGTTACACCAATACACCACAATACACCATGC
>ML793368.1:182898-217333 GCA_009831015.1 Picea engelmannii | reverse complement strand
ACACTTTCTTATTTTGTAATTATTTTCTTTAATTATTTTCAGGGCCTACATGTACTTCCTTTTTCAATTCACTTTGTCATCTTCAAAAATTCATTTCTCTTCAACCATGAGGATCCATGTGACGTGCCACATACCACCGGAAATAGCATGATTTATACTATCTATTCATGGGTGTTGTATATGCATGTGCATTTTCCTTCATGTCCAAATACCTTTATCAATCTTGCGGTCCAAAACCCATGACTAGGGTTGACATCAATGACAACAATCAATCTTACAACACATGCATCGTAGGCCCAATACTAGATTCAAGTTGGAGTTGGGTGACCGACTCTCTACACTTTTGATCGAGGTGGTAGTCCACCCTACCCTGATGTGAGACATCATGGAAGATCCTATGATATTGGAGCTTTGGAGGGAGATGTTACGTGATTTGATGCCTCGTATGAATCATATCTTTGGAGCTTCCATGATACTAGAAGCGAGGAGGGTTCCTGATGATAAGCACAACTCTTCTTCTAGTACGGCTCGTTCATCCAGTACCCCATCAGTTGATGAGGGTGGTCGTGATCAACCTTCTCCACATCCTCCTCATCCTCCTTCACCTCACTCAGATCATGAGGAGGCAACACATATTTCTCATCCTCTTCTTTCACCTCACCTAGATGAGCAGGCTAAACCTAGTCATCATTCATCATCTTCCACTACAGACCAGGCCTTCACTACAGTTGTAGATATGCAGATTATGCCATCAGCTGGACCAGATATGTGTTGGAAACAATTATATAATTATCATTTTTATAAGCTGCCTACACAGGGTCTATGGAATTTTATTACTCTTCATGAGAATTTTCTCTAAACGACAGTTGTAAATCGTCGCATTTTACCTATCATCTATTCATTCTTAGTTTTCATGACTGAAAGCATGAAAACTCGCAACTATCGTTACTATTCTATTTTAAAATTTCATTAAAAGCATATAGTTTATTACAAAATTTCTATTTCTGGCTATGAACATGTTGCTCTCATTGTTTGTGACCCTTTCGATTCTAAGAGTGCCTAAGAAACTTATGGTTGTTTGAACCAAATACCCCCATCAATTTATATTCAATTTTTGTATCGATTTTGGTTTGGTGTTTGATCATATTTCTTTCATGAAACTTTTGGGTATTCAATTTTTGTAAACTAACCTATCTTTGCAATCAAACTTTGATGCACACACTATGTTTTCAAGTACTCTAGTCCTTGTATGTACCCAATGAAAAGGTGGCATACGTAGTACATAATGCCATTACTCCTGAGCATGGTCTCGGGCTTCACGAATTTGCTCACACGCATTGTGATAAAAAATTTGCCCACCGTTTGAATTATCATAGCATGCATTGATAAGGTTCGGGGCTATGGCTCTGTGGAATTTTTCCAAACTCTACCTGTGTATCCTATGTTAATAACCCATCCATTTGGCATGGCTCCAATAGTAAGGGTCGAACCGAATGGCATCCAAACCTTGCTTTCATATGATAACGCTAGGGAGTATTTGGAAAGGAATGGTTGGTGTTTGTTCATCGAACAATTTCAGGGTTTTAACCTTCAGGTCGCCCAAGAGTTTTCCTTAACCTTTGATGGTTGTAGGGAAAAGATCGGTGATGTGCAATTAGAAGTAACATAAGATTTTTTAAGCTAAGCCACGGGATTGCCAGTAGTTGGTCAGAAATGGTTCAAGAATGTGAAAGTGGAGGAGGTCCCTTGGACATTACTGTTTACCTCACGAAAAATAACCAACTATGATGGAGGTATGCCAATTTCATTCTTGAAACCTAGGTGGCATGGTTTACTTGATGTAGTGAAACAATTCATCACATCTGAGGGATGATTCAGACTTGTTTTCCTATATCATCTACGTCTGCTTATGAGTTTTATTGGTTTTCTGTTGAATATGCCTTACTACCTACTCAAAAGTCTGTATAAAATGGGTAAACGGTTTAGGAAACAAAGGTTATATTCGAGCTTATTTCATAATGGTCTGATTAAAATCATCGTCGTGCACCAGTTACAGTCACAAAACGATTGTTGGGATGCATTCATTTCACGAAATGGTTTTGGTAACCATGAGTTGGGACAGGTAGATAAGCCAGTCATTGTAGAAACCCTTGTGAACCCTACAACCTCTTCTCCACTACTCCAGGCTTGTGATTTTTCCCTTAATAACGAACCCTCGAGCTACCCTAATTTCATTCTACAGGACAGTCGACCGGTTACACATCCAAAGGATTGCACTAAAACTGTTAAGAAACCTATAGGAAAGAAGCTAAAAGGTAGTGTTGATGTCAATTTCAAGAACAAAAGAGATGTCCGTTTAATTTCTCGATGTGCTCAAAATCAAACGAAACCTCGTGCAGTCACAATAAACACGATTGAAGTGAGTGAAGATTCAGACTCAGAAATTGATAAATTTTTGGCTAAAGAGGACCCCGAGTCATTCAGGCTATACCCTAACCGACCCTATGACTATGTTAACAATCTGCCTCCTTGTCTAAAGGACTACTCAGAATTTCCTGGCATCCATCTCTGTGATAAGTCTACCATTCGCATGGAGGATTCTCCAACCCATAATGTTGTTCATGGTAATGCAAACTCCTCACAGTCACAATGTGATGTGTGTCGATCGTGGATCGACAGGTACTATACCGATGTTCCACTGCTACAGTCACGACTCAAGTCTTTAACAGACCAAGTTGATGTGTTGACAAATGAAAACAACAGACTTGAATCCATTATCCAAGGGAAGGAGAAGCGCTTGAAAGCTACAGGTTGTGTCATTTTCAAAAATGTAAAGGCAACAACAACTATCGTTAATTCCAAAATTTCTTGATGCGTTTTGATTTCATGATTTGAGGTATGATATTTTTAATTTTTATCATGATTGTGTCACTCTTAAGTTAGGATATTCGATTTGATTGAATAAAATATTTTTCTTATTAAGATTAAGACTATTTTGTTTATTTAATAAAATACGATTGCATTTGATATTATAACTAGCTACAAAATCGCAAGATTCTGTAGCCAGTTAAGAAAATTCGAATTGTGTGATTTGATAATTGAAAACATATCTGAGATCTTCTCATTTTTATTTGTTTACAGGATAATTAAGGATCCCGTGATTTCAAAGAAGATATGAAACACTTTTTAGGTCTCCTATCCATATCAATTTTGTATTTTGAGTAAACATGGTTAGACTGTTAATAGTGTTTTGATATCTAGTCAAATCAGGGTGGTTGCATCCCCCATATTTTTGAAACAATTTGATCTTATCAACAAGAAACAATTACGTTTCCTGAAACCTATATAAACATATTATTTTGTAAACATTTGATCATCTCAGCCTGGGGAAAGAGTATGGGCGTTTTTATTGCAGACTTGAATGAAATAGAGTACACGTTACAACTTTATCTTTTTTGTATGATGTTTTGATTCATGTTATGTGTATGTCAATTTGATAATAGATGGTGATTGCTTTCATCGTCGTGATTTATTATCATTTGACATGATTCATTTTATATTATGCTCATATCTTATGTTTCAGATACAATATACATACAATTATCATCTATCCAATTTAAATTAGTAGATTCATCTCTAATTTATGTTGAATGTCTTCATGCAAGTTCCTACAGGAAGATTTATCTTGTCGTAGAAATTTGCAAATCATATGATTACTGTGACTGTATCTATTCAATGTTCTATTGTTATAATTCAATCTCCAGCATTATCGTTCCTCATTTATTAGGGGCAATCTTAAGATCTGTAGCAGGTTTACTTCATCAGACAAAGGTGGCTGGATGTTCAACATCGAACAGACATTGGATGCAATAACAGGTTAGCCTATTATTTGATTTCGTTAGTTTCTTGAATATAGAAGTTTCCTCTATATAAACGTTTTCTACTATCTATTATTTTCTGTTCAACTAGGAAGTTTAATGTGTGATGTCATGAGTGCATACATTTAAGAAAACAAAACCAAAAAATTAGATAGTGTTTTGTAATGTCCCCACTTTGGGACATCATCACAGGGCAGAGACTTATGATGACCAGAGTAGCCAGATGGATGTTATAGCGAGTACAGGGGTATTTGAGAGTCATTGTCGGGTCCAGTTGGCATTTATCATCATATTCCATCATTATGAGCCATTCCACACAGGTTCTCTTTGGTTTCGTTCCATTCCGACGATTTCCATGATTTTGACTATTTTGAGCTATAAGTTAATTAAAATCACTGAAGAGGGACTTTTGGGCACATTACTTGGAGGAACCTCTCAGTGTAATAGCTCATTGGAATCGGGAGGAACAACACTACAGGATGGGATGGCTAGAAGTGACTTTCAGTGGCCAGGGAAGCCACAAGGAGAGATAAGGAGATTTTCAGAGGTAAAAAGGTTAATTAATTAATTAAAGTGATTTAATTAATTAATTAAATAATTAATAAAATGAAAGTCACTTTGGAGGGACAATGTGAGCCAAAAAGTATAAAAGGAAGGCAAGGGCCTCTACTCATCATTCATGTATGTTTATCTTTTGATTTCTGGCTTCTAGCTAGTGAGCCCAACATTGGGGTTTTTGAGGGTTTTGACTTAACAAACCCTAGAGGACGATTCAGTGGTGAAATATTCCACCTAGCTTGTCCCAAGCTTGGTCTCGGAGCTGCAATACGCTCCCACACCATTCTAGTTCCAAATATACTAAGTTGCAGGAGGATTCCACATCAGTTGCTTGTGCAGGTAGAGAGAGGGTGCACCAGTTGGGGTTTCCAGCAGGGGGGGTGCACCATTCATTGAGGAGGGATTCATCCTAGCTTAGGAGAAGGGATTCCGGGAATTCCAAGTAGTGGGTTTCCTTTGCAAGTGTCTTGGCATCATTCTTGGTGGTTTTCTAGAGTCTTTCATTGGAGGATCGATTTGTATTGAGAGTGGGACGATTTTCCAAGAGGAGGGCGCACCATTATTTGGAGGGTA
Organism: Picea engelmannii; assembly: GCA_009831015.1. Classification (NCBI taxonomy): domain Eukaryota; kingdom Viridiplantae; phylum Streptophyta; class Pinopsida; order Pinales; family Pinaceae; genus Picea; species Picea engelmannii. The sequence continues at coordinate 212,324 of ML793368.1, read as the reverse complement.
GCTAGATCTAAGGATCTAGCCGGTATTTGAGGATTTGAGCACTTGGGTTCTCATTGCAACGTCCTGATCTATCATTGTGGAGAGTTTCTGAGCATTTGGAGGCCTCTTTCAATAGGGCCGAATTATCTAGGGCTTCAGTCATCTAGTGGGGCATACCATTCAGTGGGGGATTTTAGATCTACAGAGATTGAGAGGGATCTTGGAGATTCGGGCACCTAGGTTGTTCTTACTATCACCTGATCTACTGTTTGGCATCTTTCTGGAGGTGATTGGACATCTTTGGCAGCAGGGCTGAATTGTTGAGGAGCTTCAGTTATCTAGCAGAGCGTGGCATCTTCCAACAGTGAGGGTTTTGGCACTTGTCATTGGTCTTCATCTCTTATCCAGCCTTTGGAGGCTTATTTTGTATTGTTGGGAGCATTTTGTAGCAGCTCATACTTGTTATCCATTGTCTATCATACTGGCCATCTGTTGAGCATTCCAGATCGACATCTCCATTGTAGCAGGTTCTTCTATTTTATGAATAAAAAAGATTTGAGATGTTTTGGCTTGTCTATCTTATTGCATATGGTTGAAGTATGTTCCATAGTTATATATTTCTGTTATTTGTTGCATACACACATCTAAACACATCTAAACAAGTAGATCAACAAACTATTTGACGAAATACCACAACCAGGAAAATGTTTTAAAAAGACACCAAAACAGTGATGATCCTTGCATAATGGCTTGGGATCATTACAGTGGTATCAGAGCTTAAATCCTGCAAACTTGAGGGGTCTTCCATAGGGATAAATAGATAGTTTGAAATAAGTGTATAAGATATCCTTTGAGATACCATGGTTGGAGATCATGTATGATGGCCTTAGCAAGGAAACTAAGGCTACAATAACCTTCCTACAATATGCAGCCTATAGAAATCCCCATTGGAACAAATGGGATATTCTATAGGGGATGATCATAGCAGGTGAAAAGAAAAAAGAAGCAGCTATATGGTGGGAAGAATAGAGAAACCCCACGCCCAGTAGGAGCATGCAACCTTTCCACAGTTGCAAGGGGCTGTGGGAACTAGATCATAGGTGCAGGGGTAAGGATCAAGAGCCCATTATTGAGGCGTGTCATGACAGTGATGATGAGGTGTGTGAGGATGGAGCGATAGATGTGTATTCAGAGCAGTCAGATGATGACAGTGAGTCTTACACAGAGGTTTGTGATAGTGACTCTACCTCAGAGGATAGTGATGATGACTCTTGCACAGAGGCTAGTGATGTTTGTACGTTTGAGGAGGATGATGAGCCTTGTGTAGTAGATAGGCAGCTTGATGGACAGGATGATAGCATCAGTGTCTCAGCAGACTTATCACATACCATTGATGACCTTACACCTCAACAGAGTGGTGACACTAGTGAGGATTCACACGTGTTAGCACCTAGAGATGGTGAGCTTCCTATGGGAGCCGTGACACATCTGTCACCTGTTCAGACATACAAGATAGCCATGTCACATGAGGAGATCGGTGGCACATCAGGTATGATGGATGAGCCTAGTGTGAGGGATGCACACCATGAACAGGTAGACCCACAGATCTAGGAGGAGGTACAGGACATACATACAGTTGACCCAACACATACAAGTCAGTTAGAGGAGATGGAGTCATATCTATTGGAGACTCCAGTGGTTGAGCAGATGGCAGAGGTTGATAGGTGGATGGAGCACTTACTTCCAGCATCAGATTGCATGGATGAGGATGCACTCTTTGGTAGTCAGGATGACGATAGCACATGTATGGATACAACTATATGGGATCCAAGCACAGATGATAGTAGCAGGTTGAGTGCACAGGAGGATACAACTGCTCATAGAGGATAAAATGTGAGTTAGGGGGAGATGGCATCTAGTGATGGGATGCAGTGGCATATAGGAGTACCTAGTGGCACAGTAGACAGCAGGAAGTTCATCATTTTATCTTCTGCAGAGAGTGTTGTTAGTGATGGCACTAGCAGTGAGAGACATGAGGGGGTACCCCAGCATGACTGTGATCAGGATTCACACCACTTAGAAGTACAGTTGGGAGTTAGTGAGGCTATGATCAGGACAACCACTAGACGTATTGATGACATGCATGCAGTGATGGCAGATTACGGTTGGATAGCATCAATGGCACAAGGTAGCTCAGATGGAGGATTTTCCATGGATGGTTTTCACACTCTTCGGGAGAGAGTATCTGTGATGAGGAATAACTACCAGCAGTTGTTGACAGACAAGGATTATCTACTGAGGGTTGGTGAGATGTATCAGGAGGCTCTGAGAGAGCAGGAGTTGGATATGGACCAACTTAGTCAGGAGTCAAAGAGAACTCGGGGATTCTTGAGAGGCACACAGACCGCCCTTCAAGAATCAAAGTCTAGGACATATGAGTCTCCTGAGGAGATCCATCAGAGATCCACTTCATCTATCTTAGTGGACACTCAGATGTATCAGTCAGTCATGTTGACAGAGGATGTTGATGATCTAGCAGAGGAGCACCAGTTGATGGGGGACACTTCCATTTGTGTCTTGGGAGTGGTTGATTTCCATATAGAGATTGATCCAGCCGTACGTCCAGGATCTATGATGCAGCATGAGTTTGCGGGAGATGACAGAGTATGCCGAACCATACAATGGTGAGGGATAGCTCACAGAGACATGTTGAGATGTATGGTTGGATTCATAGGGGTGTACTACCTGGCAAGGAGGAGACACACTTAGGGGAGCATGCAGGTGCCACTCCTTTGTAGCAGCATATGATTTTGAGACCTCACCTTCACCATTTTAGCAGTTGCCTGGGTGAGGGGAGATGGAGAGTGGTTTACCAGCAATTGGAGGAGTTGCTTCTGATTGTACCTGATGATTGGGGTTTAGTGATGACTACAGGAGAGAAGTTATCATGGATATCGATGGACGAGCTTCTGGTCGAATCCTTGGGATTGACCAAAGCATGTGATGCCTTTCAATCCTACAGTCAGCTGTAGATGTTTCTATTTTCCAGTCCTGACACTTTTATCATAGACAACAACATAAAGAGGGATAGGTCGTGGCTGAGGGCATGGAGAGTGAGTAGGCCGAGACTTCATGATAGGAGTACTTTTACGACATATAGCATGTCATAGGTGGACCGTGTTAGACAGACAGTTGAGACTTGGTGCGTGATGGTGAGCATCATAGACCAGGTGACGACAGATGAGCACAGAGGGCTTCTGACAGTGATTAGCTTCACACATGAGCAATTAGAGGAGATTGGAAGTGATAAACTTCCAAGCTTTCCATGGGACCTAGGAGTCCATTTTGTTAGCACGATGCTCATGTTGAACCAGGTTGCACCAGAGAGCCACACACTCTACCTTGGTTTGGTTGGGAGTGGGTCTGCAGGTACTTATCCTATGGGGCAAGACCCTTCCTTTCATGTGATCATCATGATAGGGCATGGAGATGTTTGGATAGGTACTTCTTCTACGGAGATGCCTTTACAAATACAGTTTCTGGACAGCAGGTTCGATGGTCACAGGTGTTTCATCTTGAGGACCCAGGAGAGAAGGATTCAGGATGTATGCAGGGGGCTGACAATCATGATCATAGTAGTGCAGTGTCAACATGAGGATCTTCGACAGAGGTTGGCATGGGACCCAGGGTTTGCAGGATTGAGAATTTCATTGACCAACAGGGGAGAGTGGACCATTGCAGGGGAAAGTTATTCTAACTTTCCATTGATCTTCAGTGTCGATATGAGAGCATCGCTTGCGGGTGCCTCACGGAGATATTGCATCACCTCGGTCGGACATCAACATGTGCAGTTGATGGAGGTCATGTGGATCTTGGTAGAGATTTGGAGGATGGACTCATTCCGAGATGAGGCCATGTGTCATATGCAGGAGGTTCACATGGTTGATATCTTTTAGGGCTATGCTTCATAGAGTATTGCAGTTCACTTCCTGATATGGGATCCAGGGGGTGCAGTGCACTATTGTTCGTCTTTCGAGGGGTTCTACTATGTATCCCACAGGTGGACATGGGATCTTGGAATTTTAGTTGAGTGGATTTGGCTATTGCTTGAGGACAAGCAATTTTCTAGCAGGGAGGACTGTAATGTCCCCACTTTGGGACATCATCACAGGGTAGAGACTTATGATGACCAGAGTAGCCAGATGGATGTTATAATGAGTACAAGGGTATTTGAGAGGGGGTCTAATTGGAATTTATCATCATATTCCATCATTATGAGCCATTCCGCACAGGTTGGATTTGGTTTCGTTCCATTCCGACGATTTCCCTGATTTTGACTATTTTGAGCTATAAGTTAATTAAAATCACTGAAGAGGGAATTTTGGGCACATTAATTGGAGGAACCTCTCAGTGTAATAGATCATTGGAATCGGGAGGAACAACACTATAGGATGGGATGGCTAGAAGTGACTTTCAGTGGCCAGGGAAGCCACAAGGAGAGATAAGGAGATTTTCAGAGGTAAAAAGGTTAATTAATTAATTAAATAATTAATAAAATGAAAGTCACTTTGGAGGGACAAGGTGAGACAAAAAGTATAAAAGGAAGGCAAGGGCCTCTACTCATCATTCATGTATGTTTATCTTTTGATTTCTGGCTTCTAGCTAGTGAGCCCAACATTGGGGGTTTTGAGGGTTTTGACTTAACAAACCCTAGAGGATGATTCGGTGGTGAAATATTCCACCTAGCTTGTCCCAATATTGGTCTCGGAGATGCAATACGCTCCCACACCATTCTAGTTCCATATATACTCAGTTACAAGAGGATTCCACATCAGTTTCTTGTGCTGGTAGGGAGAGGGTGCACCAGTTGGGGTTTCCACAGGGGGGGTGCACCATTCATTGAGGAGGGATTCGTCCTAGCTGAGGAGAAGGGATTCTGGGAATTCCAAGTAGTGGGTTTCCTTTGCAGGTGTCTTGGCATCATTCTTGGTGGTTTTCTGGAGTCTTTCAGTGGACGATCGATTTGTATTGAGAGTGGGACGTTTTTCCAAGAGGAGGGTGCACCATTATTTGGAGGGTAGCTAGATCTAAGGATCTAGCCGGTATTTGAGGATTTGAGCACTTGGGTTCTCATTGAAACGTCCTGATCTATCATTGTGGAGAGATTCATAGCATTTGGAGGCCTCTTTCATCAGGGCCGAATTATCTAGGGCTTCAGTCATCTAGTGGGGTGTACCATTCAGTGGGGGATTTCAGATCTACATAGATTGAGAGGGATCTTGGAGATTCGGACACCTGGGTTGTTCTTACTATCACCTGATCTACTGTTTGGCATATTTCTGGAGGTGATTGGACATCTTTGGCAGCAGGGCCGAATTGTTGAGGAGCTTCAGTTATTTAGCAGAGCGTGGCATCTTCTAGCAGTGAGGGGTTTGGCACTTGGCATTGGTCTTCATCTCTTATCCAGCCTTTAGAGGATTATTTTTTATTTTCAGGAGCATTTTGTAGCAGCTCATACTTGTTATCCATTGTCTATCATATTGGCCATCTGTTGAGCATTCCAGATCGACATCTCCATTGTAGCAGGTTCTTCTATTTTATGAATAAAGAAGATTTGAGATGTTTTGGCTCGTCCATCTTATTGCATATGGTTGAGGTATGTTCCATGGTTATATCTTTCTGTTATTTGTTGCATACACACATCTAAACACATCTAAACAAGTAGATCAACAAATTGTTTGACGAAATACCAAAACCAGGAAAAAGTTTTAAAAAGACACCAAAACAATGATGATCCTTGCATAATGGCTTGGGATCATTACATGTTTTTACTTGCTTTATTATTATCGCTAAAAGTAATCAATCTACATTCGATTTTTATGAGTTTAGATTAAAACTCGTGTTTTGTATAGATTGTATATAGAATTATCATACATATAATATTTAATTTGTACATATATATTTACTTAGATGTACATATAGTTTTTTAGTAATTGTTATTTATTAGATCATTGTTTTTCCTTTAGTTATTTTTCACTTTCTTTAGGACTTAGATCAGCCAACGAAGCCGCTAAACCCGTCGGAGTGAATTAATCCAAACGGCTTGGGTTAATTAGACAACCATGGACCAGATTCACTCCTCCAGTTGACGAGCGGTCAATTTCGCCTGTCAACAATATGTTATAGCAATTATTTGACTTCTCCATGATATATATATATATATATATATATATATATATATATATATATATATGGTGTTTTTTCTTCTATTGATCATGTTGATGATGTACTTAATTTATATGTTGATGTTTATGTGCATATTTTTAGGTCATGTTAGATTTGTATGATAAATGTGTTTGTTATATGTGTGTGATGATGATGTTAGATTTTTTTTTTTCTTTTGTTAGATGTGATCACAATGATGATGCCCTGTTATATTACTAGATATGTGTGCTAGCTAATTAAGGACGTTTATATGTGCTAGAGGTATATATAATTAGATGATGTTAGTTAAAAAATGGAAATCTTCGTTGGATTATGGAGATGGGATATGCGGTTTCTCTTCATGTTGAGGCCCACATATCCGGTTAAATTTTCCAGTCACTTCTTTCAAAACTGCCCCGACAAGGTTAGGAAATCTCCCTAGGTTCTCTCTGTTTTTTCCGCGGAGGCTCGGGCATGTTTTTCGTGGTCTCCACTTAATATGCAGCTGTGGTTACCATGAATACGGGTACACTGCATTTTTGACTTGTTTTTTTTGGACGTGGAACGACATTAGTTAGCCATGGAAAGGGAGACAAAACATGTGTCTTGACCACATATTTCGAGTGGGGTAGACCCTGGACTGGGGTTCTTGAAAAATTTTGTTTCTCTGCTCAGATAGGAACTACTCTCTCCCCTGAGCCTCCTCTCCTCCTTACTAGTAAGAAAACTACCACCTTCACTCCTCCCAGGAACAATTCTTATGCTGTTTGTTTTGGGTCTTTTTCGGATTTTTTGGCTTCAGACCCTCTAGTCTCAGAAGGAGGACTCCCCTCCACCGTTTGTTCACCGTACAACCTAGCACTAGAGTGACTCTCATAGGTGTAAGGGGATTTTCTTCACTACTCATCCTCTGTTAGCCTAGACCACGAAGGAAGCAGGTTTTCACCAGGGGGTGCAAAGGCCCGTGCCATCACAGATTTTGTCCACAGAAGCGAGGTGTTTTTTCAAACAGTCACACAAGAGCTTCCTCTTCCCTCCAAGGGGTTTATTTCTTCTCACCTGGACGTTGAAGAACAAAGGGTTTTGACTCAGGAAAGAGGGTTTTTCTCCCCTTCTTTTAGACCGAAGGAATCATGGGTTTCTAGGGGACTCCATAGTGCACGGCAAAAATAGAAAAGGAAAGGACTCAAATCCAAAGGAAAAGTTGGCAACCTTGTGCTTAGGAAAGAAATAGGTATGAATAGGGTTGTTCAACTGTCTATCTAGACTATAGTTGGGAGAGCCAGCGATAGGACTTTTTCTCTCAAAACCATGGTCAATTCATCCCATTTGGTATGGGAAGAACACCTTGGATATGCCTCGAAGGTTATTGAATTAATCAGAAATTGGTTTTCCTTCAATTTCCTCCAACCAGAACATGTAAAATGGGCTTTGGGTAAAATTTGGAGCATAATTGTTTCACCACTTCTAAATCCTTGGAGCCCCCTTTTTGATGCTAGTAGAGAGAAACTAGACAAAATCCCCATTTGGGTCTGACTCCTATATCTTCCTCTTCAGTTCTAGTCTTTGGAATACTTTAAACCCATCGGGAACTTCTTGGGTGATTTTCTTGAAGAAGACTTATCCTTCGAAGAGATAAAACAAAGAAAAGTCGCAAGAATTTTAGTCAATCTAAATGTCAGAGAAGGGATTGGAGAGTAAATCGACATAAGTTGGGGGAACATCACACACACACACAATTACTGGACTATGAAAACGCCCATTTAATGTGCCTCTGTTACCACCAGTATGGGCACCTGGTGGAAAATTTCCACCTTCCCCTAAGGACTAAAGGAGGCACTTTTTACAAAGAAAAAATAAAGGATACGACTCAAATTGACAACAACAGGAAGGAAAATGGTTCAGAAAAGGTAGAATCCCTTTCAACGGTTCCTGTAGAGTCCATAGAAGCCACAAAGGAAATTGTTCAGAAGGATTTCTCTCCATCACCGAAAAGACAAGCAGAGGAAGGACACAAGAAAACAAGCCTCACAACTCTTGATCCAGGAAGCTCAAGGACTCTGGTCTCAGGTAATCCTCTACTTTATTCTCCTCCTATTACTATTTTAATTAAAAATTTGACACTAGAAGGAAATGAGTGGTTGGAGGCTATGAAAAACCTATCTATAAAAAATGCATCTTCATCGTTCCTCGAGAGAACCTCAGACGGTTACAAGGAAATATCCCTCACAGACGAGACACCCTCTTATAAATGATTTTTCCTTATAGAAGAAGTCTCCTCATCATCCTCCCTTTCACATGATTCTTCAACCTCTCGCTACTTTATAATATCTAAAAAAGGATCACCTTCCATGGGAGGACTAGAAAAGGAGGAAATATCTTCCCTGGATAGGGTAGGTTGCGAGAGAAAATCCATGTTTTCTAAATCTCAATGAAAATCTAGGATAGATCTTCTATTCGAAAAACAACAATCAATTGAACGGGCACTTAGAGCATCGAGGCCCTGGGGCAAGGTTCTAGGATGAAGATTATGTCTTTCAATTGCAAGGGTTTGACAGGTGCCCTCAAAAAACCCTCCCTAAAAAGGGTGATTTCGACAGAACACCCAGATGTGTTACTCCTTAAAGAAATTATGGGAGTAGGTGAAGAGGTAAAGAACAGCCTGGAACTTCTCCTCCATGAATGGATTTTTGTTATGGTGGATGCTATGGGTAGATATGGGGGTCTAGCCATGGGATAGAACTCTCACAATATACAAGACATTAAATCTTGGGGTTTGGAATCTGGTCTTTTTATCACAGTTTTGGCCCCATATATTAAAGATTTAATACATATCCTAAACATCTATGGACCCCATTAGAACATGAAACCATTTTGGGACTCTCTTCTCACTAAGTCTTTCTTTAAAGAGATGTTAATTCTAGGGGGAGATTTAAACCTCTCTCTGGGTCCTTCAGATGTGTGGGGGGACAACGTTAGGCCTGACCCCCTAGTAGATTTTTTCTATCACAAATTTGTTGAGTGAATATTAACAGAAACTGACCCGATTCTGCTCAAGCCTACCTAAAACAACAACAGGGTGGGAGTAGAAGGAGTTGCAAAAAGACTGGACATGTTCCTGCTAACCGACTCTCTTTTGGACAAACACTTAATTGTAAAGTAGTGGATTTGTTTTGGAGGCTTGTCAGATCATTACCCTATCTTTCTGGAATTCATATAGCATTCTGAGAAGCCAACCAACCCCTTTAAATTTAACAAAACTTGGCTTGAAGATGACTCTTTCCTTGAATTGATAAAGGAACATTGGATCCCCTTTAGACAGGAGCTTCCCCTATCGACCACTTTCCAGTTTTCATAAAATCTGAAAAGGATCAAAGAAGTGGTAAAACCCTGGGCCTCCCAAAAAAGGAAAAATGAGGACAAGGAATTAAAAGAAATCGAAATTTAGTTACAAATATTTTTGGATGAAGAAAGGGGATTTTTTTCCACAACTGAGTCAAAAATCAATCTACTCCTTCTGGAGAAAAGGAGGAATAAACTATTAAAGGATAAGGAAGAATCATGGAGATTAAAGAGTAGAGCTATCTGGTTGGAGAGTGGAGATGAAAACACAAATTTCTTCCAATCCTTTGCAAAAGGAAGGAAAAATACCAATATTGTTTGGCAATTGAAGGAGTCAGTAGGGAACTTGGAAACAAGTTTTGAAGGAATGTCAAAACTAGGGAAAAATTACTTCCAAAATATTTCCAAAGCATAGACCCAAGATTCTATAGAAGAAGTAGTCCAAGTGGAACAATTTTTCCCTAGATATTTTGAGGAATCAAACAATCGAATCCTAATGGAAGAAGTTTCAGAAAAAAGAACTCCTAGAAGTACTTCACAGTTTCCAAAAAGATAAAATCCCAGGCCCATATGGATGGACTATTGAATTTTCGTGGGCTATTATGATATTGTAGAACCTGATTTGTTGAAGATGATTGAGGACACTAGAATTTTAGGTCAGATTTCTCAGAGATTAAACTCAACTTTCCTTGTACTTATCCCAAATATAGATAACCCAGAGACTCTGGATGACTTTAGAACAATATCTCTCTATAATTGCGCCTACAAGATCGTCTCCAAAGTAATTGCTAGAAGGATTAAAAGAATCCTTTCTAAAATTATTTCATAACAACAGTTTGGCTTTCTAGAAGGAAGACAAATCCATGAAGCCATAGGTATAGCACAAGATGAATTCATAGCATGAAGAAAAAAAGTTTAAAAGGAACAGTGTTAAAGATCGATCTCTCAAAATCATATGATAGAGTAAGTTGGTTATACATATGGTTATTACTTACTCATCTAGGTATCGATGTTCCTTTCATAAACTGGGTCATGAACTGCCTCACTTTGGCCTCCTTTGCAGTCCTAATAAATGGCTCATCTTATTCCTTCCTTTCCCCAAAAAGACGTGTCAGTTAAGGGTGTCCCTTATCTCCACTCCTCTTCCTCTTGGTAGCGGAAGGATTCAACAGAGAAATCATGAATGCAAAGAGTGTAGGCACCTTCTTTGGTATCAAAATCACTCAAGTTATGTATCTCACACACATCCTTTTCATGGAAGATGTTTTAATTTTTAGTGGAGGATCCAGAAGGGAGGCTGAGGTCTTAAGGACTGTTCTTTATCTTTTCTCAAAAGCAACAAGGATGAAAATCAATGATAGAAAATCATCACTCTATACACATCTCTTATCTGAAGAAGAAGATAAATCCCTCAGGGTTTTTCTCCCTTTTTAAAGGAAGACTTTAGATGATGTTCTAAAGTACCTGGGTTTTCTTCTAAACACAAATGATTACAGAAAGAAGATTGGAAGTGGCTTCTAAACAAAATGGACAAAAGACTGAATACCTGGAGTCATTGGTGGCTTTCACGTGTAGGGAGATTGGTTTTGGTGAAATTAGTTTTGGAAGCTATCATGGTTTATTAGATGTCCCTCCCTTGGATCCCTAAAGGAATTCTAGAAGTAGCCAGAAAACTCATCTCAAAATTCCTTTGTATTGGAAAAAAGGAAGGTCATGTAATCCCTTGGGTCCATTGGGATAAAATTGTCATCCCAAAGGAAATGGGAGGTTGGGGCCTAAAAAATATTTTCCTCTTTTCCAAATCTCTAGCGACCAAGGGGGGATGGTGCCTTATAAATACTAACAGCCTCTGGACAAAGGTTATTATTCAAAAATATATTGAMCTAGTCCCAATAGAGCTTTGGATCAAAATCCAACAAAAATCCAAAAAGGGGGCCTTGGTGATCTGGAAAACATTTTTAAACGCTTTCCCAATAATTGAAGATGATTTAGCTTGGAAACTCGATAATGGACAACAATTTAGMATAGGGAAAGAGCCTTGGCTAGGAAGTGAAGGTAATCACATACTTTTAGAGTAGTTAATACTTTTAGAGTAGTTAATACAGGGACAGATGGATGAAAATAGCTCGGGTCTTAGCGAAGAAGAAAAACTTGAACTGGAAAGATACTTTTCTTTCTAAAGACATCACACATAAGAATCGTGAATTGCAAAGACAAGATGATTTGGGACCTGACCCTCTTAGGGATTTATTCCCCAAAATTGGGTTATCTAAAATATAACTTGGATTTAGGCTTCTGAGAGCCTGTTTGGTGGTGGACAAAATTGTGGAAGATCAAAAGTCATACAAAAACAAGACTGTTTATGTGGAATGTCCTGCACAATAAATTTCTGACTTGGGATAACCTTCAGAAGATAAATTTCTTTGGCCCTTGTTGGTGCTCTCTATGCAAATATGAAGGAGAAAATATTCCACACCTCTTTCTAAATTGTGGTTTTATCAACAAAGTTTGGACAGAGACCTCTAGATTGTTAGATATGAAATTTTTTTAGGAAGGAAGGGACTTGGAACACTCATGGATTTCATGGTGGAAAACAAGAGCTTAAAAACATTTAAGAGCCCTTCCTTTATTGGTCATCTGGGGGGTTTGGATCGCTCGGAATTCCTTCATCTTCAAAGGAATCCCTCTTTCTCTAGAGATCATAGTAGCCAAAAGCGTAGCTCTACTGTCCTCCTTCATCTCACAGAGCCCTCGACCCTCTCCTAGGAAATGACAATATTTGGTGATTGACAGTTCTTCCCCCTAGAGTTTTTTCCATGGAGCTTCTCAACAAAACTTTTGTTGAGGAGGTGGACTCCTCTTTCTTTCAACTCTACACTACTTCACCATAAATTTTGGTATTGGGCCAGGAACAAACAACTTTACATAAATTTTAATCCTTAAACTACTCATTCCCTTTGCCATTGAAAAGGGTTGTCTCTCTTTAAAAGTTTATGGGGACTCATTAAAAATCATAAAATGTATAAAAGGCACCCAAAGTTTCTTAAACACAAGACTCACTGCTTTGGTGAAAGATATTGCAAGTTTACAAACCTCTTTTGACACCTTTGTTTCTCAACATGTCTATAGGGAAAATATTAAAGAAGCAGACCGACGGTCGAAAGAGGGGCTTAATTTGGCTATGGGCTAATGGAAAATAACATAACATTACAATGAACAAGCATATGAATATATGCATCAACCATTTTTGGATTAAAAAATTTTCAAACAACAAAGATTTTGTGTATCTTATTATGCATGATATATGTAAAAACAGTCCTTAAAGAGGATCGACCGAAGCACATACAACAATACCTGCTCCAGAAAGTAGATTTTTTTTTTTTTTGTGGAAGCTACAAAGTGCAGAAGCATTCTTGAAATGAAAAATATAGAAATCGTCTATAGACTCCAATGTAACAGAATACACCACGAGGTGTATATACATAATGTAATTTTGTACACCAAGATGTAATAAAATTACTCTTTTTTTCCTTCAAAAAAAAAAAAGATGATGTTAGCTAGAGAATATAAATGTGTATTTTAGATGTTGTTTATGTTTGTTATAAGATGGTTATCATCATCATGTTAATTTTTATAAATTACAAAGTTCGATATGGTGGAAACTATAATTATAAACTGAAACTATAATTGCATAGATAGTTCATTATACATATTCATTCTAACTATTTTTTTTTCTCAAAAAACAATTTACATATGAATAAATAGTATTTTCCATTGCACTAATTATTCTTTTTGAATAGACTCCTCTACACTAAAAAATGTTATTATAAAAAAAGTTATGATCTCCAATGATAAAAATTCTATTGGCTTTAAAATTTTATGGATGTAAATCTTCCTATTGTTATTTTTGTCATTATTTAGTAAGTTGATTGCTATCAAATTTTAAAATATTACTTCACTAATTGTTGTTTTAATCAACATTGGGGGCATAATTTTATAAATATTTTCAAAAGCAATGATAAGAGTATGTAAATTAACAAACACTAATTTAGTTAAAATCCAAATTATCACAAAATTATGTTATAAATTTAATTTTTTAATTATAAACCACATTTTTTGTTAATCTTACTTTTAAATCTACAAAATAAATGAACATAAACTCAGTTTTTGAATCATCATGTTAACATATCCTCAAAAATGTTGTACTAAAAAACATGCATATCAACCATATCATTAGATCTAATTATATAAACATAAAAAATAGAATTTCATATCCCATTAAAAATTCAACTAGACATTTATCATTTTTCAGGATTTCACAATTGAAAATACTTAAAGAAGATGAAACATTTTTAAATATATGAAATGACATATAAATATGTTCAGATAACAAACTTTCCATGCAATCATAAATAATTCAAAAGAAAAGCACATTACACATCAAAATGATTGTTAACCAACTAAAATTGTTTAAATATTCGTTATAATTAACTAAGCATTTTCTCTGTCAATAGATGAATAAGAAAAAATATAATTAGTGAAATAAAGAATATAACAAAAGATACAACAGTATTAAAGATGAAATAAAACATGCACATATCACTCTCTATTGTCATCCACCTCATTATCTTCCTCTCTTGGCATGATAACATTGTTGTTCTCAAAAATATGTTTTGATCTAGGGTCATGTCTTAATACAAACCACCAATCACTATCCAACACAACTGGGGTAAAAAAGACTTGGTTGCAGTGTTTTTGGAAAACATAAGGCTCCTTATCTTCATCTCGCGTCTTTTTAGAGTTGATACATATCATCCCACTATCATAATCTTCCTTTACATTATTCCAATCAAAGGTGTCCCACCACTTGCACCTAAAAATAACACATTGGAAATAAGAGAAGTCCACTCGAATGATCTCTTGTATCTTTCCAACATAACCTAATTTCCCCTATATGGTATTTTGATCGCGGTGGCTAGCACAACTAGATTGGTCGAACTCGACTTCCACTCCACAATATTGTTTCATGTGTCCATTATCATCATGCTCTGTGCGAAAATGATGTCCATATTCTCACATAGATGGGAAAAAATGCACCTATAAAAAATGAATAAATCACAGTGTCAGTATGTGTCTAATTAACTGAAAATTAAAATATAAAATAATATAGATGTACTTACAATTCAAATGTGCATTACGAAGTTAAAAATTATAATATTATTACTGAGTTGTTGCAACCAATCTGTAACACACCCACCACGGGGCTAGAATATTTTCGGTTTTCTTTCCTTATTCTCGAGGGACAACACTCCCCGAGATACTAAGGAGCCTAGTGTAGACCCTCCTTTCCCTTAAAGTTCCCCCACGTGACCGTGGCTATGCTCACATTCCTTACCGAGAAGGCACTTCTGCTATTGCGATATTGGGATTCGTGAGGCAAGCGATCCCTTTATCTCTTGACTTTCAAAGGGCCAAAACCCGAAATGGACCTAACCGCTCATCGGGATTAACAGCAACCCGGAATAAATTTGGTACTCTAACCTTTGGGATTTTAGGATGTGCGACGACATGAGCTCTCGCACCTGGGTTTCCCGAGAGCCAAAACTCCGAAACACCAAATTCTAAACATGCTCCATTATTTCGAGGTTTCCTCCATTGGGATTTCGGGATGTGCGACGACAGGAGGTCTCGCACCTGGGTTCCCCAGGAGATGAACTCCGAAACCTACATACGTATATTTATATATATATCTCAGTCTATTTTGGGAATTCAAAAACCAGGTTTCTGGGATATGCAACGATAGGAGGTCTCGCACCTGGGTTCCCCAAGAGCCGAACTCTGAAACCTACATATGTATATTTATATATATCACTCATCCTATTTCGGGAATTTGCAAACCGGGTTTTCGGGATATGCAACGACAGGAGGTCTCGCACCTGGGTTCTGTGGGAGTCGAACTCTGAAACCTACATACATATATTTATATATATCGCTCAACCTATTTCGGGAATTCACAAACCGGGTTTTCGGGATATGCGACGATACGAGGTCTTGTACCTGGGTTTCCCCGGAGCCAAAACTCCGAAACACCAAACTCTAAACATGCTCCACTATTTTGGGAATTCCTCCATCAGGATTTTGCAAGTCGAGGTTTCGAGATTGGTGAATACATGGGGCCCGCACTTAGGTACCCTGGGTGCCAAAATACCGAAATATGATAACTTCTCCACACTCTATCTTTTCGAGATTTTGAAGTCGGGATTTCGGGAATTGCGAGTACAAGGGATCTCACCCTTGGATATTCTGGATGCCGAAACACTGAAATATCATGATTTAGCCACACGCTGTAATTTCAGGATTTTGCATGTCGGGATCTCGGGGCTTGCGAGTACAAGGGAACTTTCCCTTGGGTTTCCCGGATACCGAAGCTCTGAAATACCAACTCTTAAAACCTGCTCATCTTATTTCGGGGTTTCTTCCATCGAGATTTCACATGTTGGGATTTCGGGACTTGCAAGTACAAGGGAATTCGCCCTTGGGTATTCCGGGTGTCGAAATACCGAAATATCGTAACTTATCTGCAAGCTATCGTTTTGGGATTTCGCATGTCAGGATTTTAGGACATATGAGTATAAGGGAACTCGCCCTTGGGTTTCCCGGATACCGAAACTTTAAAATACCAACTCTTAAAACCTGCTCATCTTATTTATGGGTTTCTTCCATTGGGATTTCACATGTCGGGATTTCGGGACTTACGAGTACAAGGGAACTCTCCCTTGGGTTTCCTGGATACCGAAACTCCGAATTACCAACTCTTAAAACCTGCTCATCTTATTTCAGGGTTTCTTCCATTGGGATTTCACATGTCGGATTTCGGGGCTTTCGAGTACAAGGGAACTCGCCCTTGGGTTTCCTGGGAGCCAAAACTCCCAAATGGCAAGGTCTAAAAGGACCAGTCTCTCTCGTGTAGGGTTTTAAGACTTACACCCTAAAATCCTCCAGCATATCCTTCGATAAACTTTCAAAAAGGGTGTCCCTATGGGGAGATCTATCCAGGGCATCACTTGAGACAAATACAGGAATAAATATTTCGAGAACAGACTTGAAAATTGAAGTCGTTCAATATATATATATGTGTGTGTGTGTGTGTGTGTGTGTGTGTGTAAGCCATAGGTGGTCTTTCCAATATAAGAATACAACCACCATTTCTGATCAAAACACCATACAAATAGTCTTATATTGAAACCATTCATAATTGCACAAACCATGATCATACATGTAAAAACATTAATTTCAAGATACGAGATATAACACTTATCAGAAAAATACTATCTTTGATGCAACTACTGAGAGGGGTGCTCGTTTCCACCCAACCGTAGGCTCAACGATTCCGAATGGATTTACCACTAGCCACCTCCGAGCTTAGACCACGATGCTGTGAGACTAAGTCTCTGTTCGTCAGAAGTCGAGAACGAAGGTTACTCTCCTTCTTCTCTGCTTATCAATCACTCTCTATATTTTTCTAGAGTCCTTCTGATTTCTCCCCTCTTGCGATCTTTGTTGTGACGGCCCCCTCCCACACCTCTTTCCTGTCTTTTCTTTTCCGGCAAGGTTGTGTGTGGCATGAACTTCCCTGCGGTGGTCAGGTCTGAGGCTTCCACAGATGGGCAGTTCACCCCCCATCCCTCATTAACTCATGAAGAGCCTCTTCACCTACCAACCTGGCAAGTAATTCATTTCGGGGCCAGCGAACAACTCTTAATCTTCGGGCCAGTGAAGACCAAATACGGTATTGGTTTCAATGGAAGTTAACGCCACAATTCTAGGTGCCTTCCACCACCTTTCATCAGCCATCACGGTCTCTTTTCAACACATCCCCCTCCCAACAGTCCTGCAACATATATTCATAACATTATTTACATTCGTCGACTTTTTATACTAAGGTCCATTCAAAATCACACATTCACATCTTTGAGTTTGCCATAGTTCTTGGCCAGTATAGTTATTTTTATAGACTAGGGGAAACAGGGTGTTACAATTCCCTCCCCCTTAAAGAAACACTGTCCTTGATGTTCTATCTATCAATATGACATGTATGTACAGAGGTAAACAAAATTGGATATGCTTGTTTCATGGCATCCTCCATTTCCCATGTAGCCTCATCTGGGTCAAAATATCTCCACTACACCTTGACATGTGCAATGGTTCGGTTCCGAAGTGGGGTTTCCTTTATGTCTAGTATGCATTGAGGTTTTGGTAGGAATTCTCCCTCCGGTTCCACCTGGATCACAGACCAGTCAATTATATGATTAGAATCATGTATATATTTCTTCAATAATGAATCATGGAAAACATTATGTGCTTTTACTGTGGGAGGAAGTGTTAGCCTATAGGCTACAGTTCCCACTCTATCTAGAACTTCAAAGGGTCCACAATACCGAGGTGCCAACTTGGCACAAGATCCCATTTTCAGGGAACTCTTCTTGGGCCTAACCCTGATATATACATGGTCTCCCGTCTTGAACTCTCTTGGAGTTCTCTTTTGGTCGGCGTAACTTTTCTGTCGGTTCTGAGCGACCTTCAGGTTTTGTTTTATCTGAGTCACTTGTTGTTCCATTTCTTTCAACATGTTGGGTCCAAAATAAATTATGTTTACGGGATTACTCCAACTGACAGGAGTGTTGCAGAGCCTACCATAGAGGACTTCGAAGGGACTCATCTTTAAGGATTCTTGGTAGCCGTTGTTGTAGGTGAATTCCACCAGTGGCAGGTAATCTTCCCACTTATTGGGTTGATGCTTTACATGCATTCTTAGCATGTCTTCTAGTATTTGGTTCACTCTTTCTGTCTGTCCATTGGTTTGAGGGTGATAGGCTGTGCTAAATAGTAACTTGGTCTCCAAACCAGCCATTAGTGATTTCCAAAAGTTGGAAGTAAATTTCATGTCTCTGTCATACACGATCTCTTTCGACATACCATGCAGTTTAAATATCTCCCTCATGAATACGTTAGCGATGTCTATTTCCTTACAAGTTTACTTGACGGGGATAAAATGAGTGGACTTGCTCAATTTATCCACCACTACCATGATGGCATCATTATGTTTGGTCGAGGTTGGTAATCGAGTGATGAAATCGATGAAGATGGTTTCACATTTCCATTTCGGGATTGGTAGAGGTTGTAATAATCCTGTTGGGTGTCGGTGTTCTGCTTTTACCTATTGGCATTCTAGGCATTTGGCTAGGTACTCAGCTATGTATTTCTTCATTCTAGGCCAATAGAATTGTTTCCTGGTGGCTGTGATCATCTTCTGGTATCCTGGATGGCTAGTATAAGGTCTTTTGTGCAGTTCATCCATTATGAACCTCTTCAAGTCATCACAACCTGGAATATACAATTTGTTTCTGTAAGTGAGTAGACCTCCTTCCATCATCTGGTAGCCTCCATACTTTATCCATGTGGGTTCTTGCTGCAGGTACAAGGTCACGGTCTGGAAGAATATGTCTATCTCTTGTGCATTTCTGACTCTTTCCTTGACATCCGTCTCGTAGGTGCTCATCGCGGCCAGGTGAATTGTTATCATGCTTCTGCTAAGGGAATCAACCACCCTATTTTGCTTTCCCTTAATATGTTTGATTTCAAAATCAAACTCGATGAGGAGGGCCATCCACCTAGCTTGTCTGGCATTGAGATTTAGTTGGTCAAACAGATATCGCAGTCCATAGTGGTTTGTCATAAGTACAAATTTTCTTCCCAAAAGGTAATGCCTCCACATTTTCAAGGCATGCACTATGGCAGCCAGCTCTAGATCATGGGTCACATAGTTGACTTCATGCTCATTCAATTTTCGGGATTCATAGCAGACCACACTTTCTCCTTGCATAAGGACTCCCCCGAGACCTTCCTTACAGGCATCTGTGCACATGAGGAAGTTGGATTTGGGATCGACGATATTCAACACGGGTGCGGGGGTCAGTAGATGTTTCAGGGTGTGAAATCTTTCTTCACATTTTTCTGTCCATGTGAATTTTGTCCCGTTTTTCTGGAGGGTAGTGATTGGACAACCAATCTTGGAGAATCCTTTTATAAATCTCCTATAGTATCCTGCTAATCCTATAAAGGATCTGCTATCTGAAACATCCTTTGGGGTAGGCCATTCCATGATAGACCTGATTTTGTCAGGGTCTACTGCTACTCCTTCTTCAGATAAGACATGGCCTAAGTAATGTATATGCTTATGGAAGAATTCACATTTGTTGAACTTAGCATAGAGATGATGTTCTTTTATCACTTCCAGAAAAATCCTAAGATGCTCTTCATGCTCTTCTCCATTCTTGGAGTAAATTAATATATCGTCAATAAAAACTAGCACAAATTTTTCTAGCAATTTTCTAAGTACATTGTTCATCAAGCACATGAAAGTGGCAGGGGAATTGGTTAACCCAAATGGCACTACCACAAACTCATAGTGACCATACCTCATTCGGAAGGCAGTTTTATGGATGTCTTCACCCTTGATTCGGACTTGATGGTATCTCGACCTCAAGTCAATCTTTGAGAAAATAGACGCACCCCCCAATTGATCGAACATGTCATTGATCCTGGGCAAGGGGTACTTGTTCTTTATGGTTACCTTATTGAGTTGTTTATAATCTACACACAGTCTAAGGGTACCATCCTTCTTTTTCACAAATAGGACTGGTGGTCCCCATGGAGACACGCTGGGCCGGATATAGCCCTTATCCATCATTTCTCTCAATTGCAATTTGAGTTCAACTATTTTAGGTGTGCTCATCAGGTAGGGTGTCCTAGACATCGGCACCACTCCCGGTGCAAGTTCTATCGAGAAGTCAATGTATCTTCTCGGAGGTAGACCTGATACCTCTTCCGGAAATACATATTTGTATTCTCTCAGGGTAGGGTGGTATTTGAGGCTTGGTTTGTCACTTTCAATTGTTTTCAACACCTGTATTGCATATAGGAAACATCCTTTTCGGAAATACCTTCTCATTTGTAGAGTCGATATTTGTCTCACTGAGACAGGTTTTCGGATCCCTTGAAAGGTTACCATTTTTCCTTCTTTACTTACACATTCTAAGGTTTTATGGTAACAGTCCAATCTGGCTTTATGGGCAGCTAGCCAATCCATACCAATCAACAGATCATACGATCCCAGGGGTAACATGTTAAGGGTTGCTTGGGTGGGGAATTCACCCAACATTAATTGGCAGGCTGGTATAACCTTTGCTACCCTTCTTTTGGTGCCAATGGCTAACTGTACCAACCATGGCTTGCTAGGATTATGTGGCTGTAGTTTACACTTATCAACAGTCTTAGGGGCTATATAACTCAAGTTTGTACTAGGGTTAATCAGAATAGACACTAGATGGTTGGAAATCATACCTTCTATTTACACCACTAAAGCTTGGTGGTTGGCTTGGTTATTATCCAAGGTTGCATAAATTTGTGGCACACCCCTGGCCACATCATTGATGATGGTAGCTTCCTGGTTGCTGTAAATTCTCCAACTATTCTGTTGTCAGTGTGGACAGTCTCTCAGTATATGTTCTTCTCCGCAACCCCAACATTTCAAAGGTTCTCTCTTTGGGTTATCAACCTTCACTGACACAGATCCAGAAGTTTTATTTCCACCCAAGGAGGGAAAGTTCTGTTGGTGTACACTCTGGGTTGGGAAGCTCATCCTTGAGTTCTTCTTATAGTTCTTAAATCTTGGGGATTTAATCCCCTTTCTCTGAAATCCCAAACTATTCTTCAGTTTCCATCCTTCGCGAGGTTCTGTCCGATGTCCAAACTGTTCATGACAATATCTTGCCTTTCGGATAGTGCCTTCTAGGGTCTTTGGCTCATCAAATTCAATTTTGTTCCGATATTCCTTAGGTAGTCCGCTGATGAAATGTTGCACCTTTTCCTTTTATTCTTTTATATAAGGTACATACCTCAACAACTCGAGGAATCTGCTGACATATTCCTCTATAGTAAGTTGCCCCAGTTTGAGTTCATAGAATTCTTTAGTCTTTTCATCGAAATATTTTTTTGACAGATACTTCTTCTGGAACTATTTCTCAAACCGTTCCCAAGACAGGTCCTCTTCACGAACCCCTTTCACATTCTTAAGGTCTTCCCACCAAATGGAAGCCTTTATGTTCAAGTTGAAGGTGGCCACTCGGGCCCTCAAATTTTCTGAGAAGTCATGGACTCTGAAATACTTCTTTAGTCCAAGCAACTAGGCCTTTGCTTCCTCTCCCTTCTTTATTTCACCGTCGAAGGAGGGTGGTCTGGCCTTCCTGAATTCTTCGAATTTATGACCCTTGGAAAGCTTTTGCTTCTTCTGTCTTCTTTGGGAATAAAAACTAGTTCTGCTGCTAGAAGAGCCCTCCGAACCACCAACTTCCTTCCCAGAGAAATCGCCTGCCGCTTTTCCTTTACCTCTAGGATGGACCTTTTTCGAGGTACTCCTCTCAGTGTGGCCACTGATATGACCATGTTTCTATACCTCAGGTTCATGTTGCATTTGTCTTTGTAGGTTGGATAAGCTCTGCAGTAAAACTGTGTTAATTTCTGTTTGCTTCTCTTGTTCTTTCATCATCCTCCCATTGTTATCCTTGAAGCTTTGTAATTCAACCATGAGGCTCCTCACAGTCTTGGCTAGATCTAGAGGGTTCCCTACCACCCTCCTTTCGTCAGAATATTTGTCTCTATTGTGGGAGCCCTCCCCCACTTCATGGTGAGTCACCATTCTCTACGTCTGCAATTTCCCGCGGTTAATCTTTCGCTTTGTGTGCAAAAGAAAAATGTTGGTTGTTAGTAAATATTTATATTCATTTATAACCAATACATAATTCATATTTTTCACATGCACACACACACAATAGGAGTTTTCATTCTTAACTTTGACTTTCGATTAAGAATGTTAAGACAGGGGGTTACTCCTGTTAGGAGTGTTTCAAATGGAGCTCCTGCGCAACTCATTCATGAGCCCAAGCAGGGCAAGTGTTGTAACCATGCTCTAATACCAATTTGTAACACACCCACCACAGGGCTAGAAGATTTTTGGTTTTCTTTCCTTATTCTCGAGGGACAACACTCCCCGATATACTGAGGATCCTAACGCAGACCCTTCTTTCCCTTAAAGGTCCCCCACGTGACCGTGGCTATGCCCACAGTCCTTACCAAGAAGGCACTTCTGTTATCGCGATACGAGGAGTCGTGAGGTAAGTGATCCCTTTCTCTCTTGACTTTCGAAGGGTTGAAACCTTAAATGGACCTAACCACTCATCGAGATTAACAACAACCCAGAATAAATTTGGTACTCTACCCTTCTGGGTTTCCTACATCGGGATTTCGGGATGTACGACGACATGAGCTCTTACACCTGGGTTTCCTGGGAGCGGAAACTCCGAAACACCAAACTCTAAACATGCTCCACTATTTCGTGGTTTCCTCCATCCAGATTTTGGGATGTGCGACGATAGGAGGTCTCGTACCTGGGTTCCCCGGGAGCTGAACTTTGAAACCTACATACGTATATTTATATATATCGCTCAACCTATTTCAAGAATTCGCAAACCGGTTTTCCGGGATATGTGACGACATGAGGTCTCACCCCTAGTTTCCCTGGGAATTGAACTCTGAAACCTGCATACATATATTTATATATATCGTTCAGCCTATTTCGGGAATTCGCAAACTGAGTTTCCGAGATATGCGACGACAAGAGGTCTCGCACCTGGGTTCCCCAGGAGCCTAACTTTGAAACCTACATACGTATATTTATATATATCTCTCAAACTATTTCGGGAATTCACAAACTGGGTTTCCGGGATATGCGACGATAGGGGGTCTCGCAGCTGGGTTTCCCAGGAGTCAAAACTCTGAAACACCAAACTCTAAACATGCTCCTCTATTTTGGGAATTCCACCATCAGGATTTCGCGAGTCGGGGTTTGGAGACTGGGGAATACATGGGGCCCTCACTTAGGTACCTCGGGTGCCGAAATACTGAAATATGATAGCTTCTCCACACTCTATCTTTTCGGGATTTCGCAAGTCGGGATTTCAGGACTTGCGAGTACAAGGGATCTCTCCCTTGGACATTATGGATACCGAAACACTGAAATATCAGGATTTAGCCACACGCTGTCATTTCGGGATTTCGCATGTCGGGATCTCGGGACTTGAGAGTATAAGGGAACTCGCCCTTGGGTTTCCCAGATACCAAAAATCCAAAATACCAACTCTTAAAACCTGCTCATCTTATTTTGGGGTTTCTTCCATCGAGATTTCGCATGTCGAGATTTCAGGACTTACGAGTACAAGGGAGTTCACCCTTAGGTATTCTGGGTGCCGAAATATCGAAATATCGTAACTTATCCGCAAGCTATCATTTTGGGATTTTGCATGTCAGGATTTCAGGACTTGCGAGTACAAGGGAACTCGCCCTTGGGTTTCCCAGATACCGAAACTCCAAAATACCAACTCTTAAAACCTGCTCATCTTATTTCGGGGTTTCTTCCATCAGGATTTCGCATGTTAGGATTTCGGGACTTGCGAGTACAAAGGAACTCACCCTTGGGTTTCCCGGATACCGAAACTTTGAATTACCAACTCTTAAAACCTGCTCATCTTATTTTGGGGTTTTTTCCATCGGGATTTCACATGTCGGGATTTCGGGGCTTGCGAGTACAAGGGAACTCACTCTTGGGTTTCCCGGGAGCCGAAACTCCGAAATGGCGAGGTATAAAAGGACCATTCTCTCTCATGCAGGGTTTTAAGACTTACACTCTAAAATCCTCCAACAGATCCTTGGATAAACTTTCAAAAAGGGTATCCCTGTGGGGAGATCTATCCAGGGCATCACTTGAGACAAATACGGGAATAAATTTTCCGAGAACAGACTTGAAAACTGAAGCCGTTCAATATATATATATATATATATATATATATATATATATATATATATATACGTAAGCCATAGGTGGTCTTTCCAATATAAGCATATAGCCACCATTTCTGATCAAAACATCATACAGACCGTCTTATACTAAAACCATTCATAATTGCACAAACCATGATCATACATGTAAAAATATTAATTTCAAGATACGAGATATAACACTTATCAGAAAAACACCAGCTTTGATGCAACTGCTGAGAGGGGTGCCCATTTCCACCCAATCGTAGGCTCAGGGATTCCAAATGGATTTACCACTAGCCACCCCTGAGCTTAGACCACGATGTTGTAAGACTAAGTCTTTGTTCGTCAGAAGTCGAGAACGAAGGTTACTCTCCTTCTTCTCTGCTTATCAATCACTCTCTATATTTTTCCAGAGTCCTTCAGATTTCTCCCCTCTTGTGATCTCTGTCGCAACTACCCCCTCCCACACCTCTTTCCTTCCTTTTCTTTTTCGGCGAGGTTCCGTGTGGCACAAACGTCCCCGCGGTGGTCAGGTCTGAGGCTTCCATGGATGGGAAGTTCACCCCCCATCCCTCATTAACTCATGAGGAGCCTCTTCACCTACCAACCTGGTGAGTAATTCATTTCGGGTCCAGTGAGCCACTCTTGATATTCGGGCCAGTGAAGACCAAATACGGTATTGGTTTCGGTGGAAGTTAACACCACCATTCCAGGTGCCTTCCACCACCTTTCATCAACCATCATGGTCTCTTTTAAGCACATCCCCCTCCCAGTAGTTCTGCAACATATATTAATAACATTATTTACATTTATCGACCTTTTATACTAAGGTCCATTCAAAATCACACATTCACATCTTTGAGTTTTCCATAGTTCTTGGCCAGTATAGTTATTTTTACAGACTGGGGAAAACAGGGTGTTACACAATCCCTGTGTTTAGTGCATCCTCTTCTTTACACAGGTAACGACCAGATGCACCATATTTCTCTCTAACTTGGTAAACAACCCAACTGTTGTTGCATATCATTGCCATATTTTTTTTAAATGATCAGAATAAGACATGCTTCTACCATTCAATTGTCTGAATTATTTCCTGTCACTTTTCCATTTCCTCCTCTTTTGTTGGTACAATGCAAACCATAACTATGTTTCCACCGAATTGTAGAGAATGTTTTTATCGAAGGCATCAATTTATGAATTCACTGATGTATTCATCAAATCAAAACCAACATATAGTACATATGAGATCATGAAAATATACATTATGAAGTTCAGTGTGAATAGTTACTGTGTAGAATTTGACAAACGATAAGGCACTTACTATTTATCAAGTGCCTTTTTCCATTCGATTGGAAAATCTCCCCTTCTCTTTTTTCTTCATCCCTTTCTTCGTCCCAAATCATTGCACCTAGTGTGTTTTCAATCTTCTTGATGTACTCACTGGCATAATAGAAAGACTAATACGATATGTACCCCTGTTTGTTATACCCCTCAGGTTTTTCCTTTTGACGAACAAATCCTTTCAATTTCTTCATGTACCTCTCTAAAAAAACATCCAACGACAGGATACCACCCCAACTAATTCAAGCTCTTCTACTAGGTGAATTAGAAGATGAACCTGCAAGTCCATGAAACTCGATGGTAGTTCCTTCTCAAACATACAAACAATCTCATCCATTTATATAGACTCTCACACATCTTAAAAAAATAGATTTGATATTCAATACACCATTCTTTGTCTATGTTCTAACATTACATCAATGTTACTAATCTAGGAAAAAGGGATTGTTGATCTGAAGGTATAATCTAAAATTATTAAGATATGAATAAGTCTTGGATGACTTGATCATCCACAAATTTGTGATAGTTGAGGATACTTTCAAAGAGAGAAAGGGATTCTTTTGGAATATTGTCTACAGATTTGTTTAGTTCCTGATAAACATGAATGAAAGAGGACCATTCAAACTCTAAGAGGATATTTGTGATCTGATTTAAGAGACAAAAAAGTTTGATGAACTTTGTGTTTATCAATTCGACGACCACATTTGAATCCCCCATAACATGTGCAACTTGGAAACACCACATTTCTTGGATTTAAATAATAATATCATTAAAGATGTGAACTCATTTTTCATATTCATCCTAGGACCTGGAGTGTATCAAATGTGAAAGAAACAACAATTTTTTAAATATAACACAACACATGTACCACATTGAAGGGGATGACCTTGGTTGTCTCCATAAAAAATATCCATGGTATCTCCAAGTCAATAACAAACATGGATGGCACACGAGGATGCATAGCATAAATGGATGGCACATGAGGATTAAAGGGTTTGGGATTGCACATAAACTCCTTTGTCACCTTGGTGACCATCCCAATGACAACCTCCATAGGTAAAAAGGTCTCCTGAAAAATACTTAGATTATGAGCCCACCAAATAAAGTAAATGAAAATACTTGGAAAAGCCTCAAATATTAACACTAATTCGTTAGACAATCAATATTTCAAACCATCATCTAGCCTTGTTGATAACCAAATTGCTTTTGATGAAAACTATTGAGCTAAACATGCCCACACCTGAGAAGTAAAAGGGCAATGCAAAAATAAATGGAAAATTGATTCAACATCCTGATTGCATAGAGCACATCTACTCAGTCAGTGCTATCATATTTTTAAACCATATTCACATGTTAGGATTTCATTGTTGAGTGTCTTGACCCAAACACTATCTTATCTTTAAGAGGGGCACGGAGTTTCCAAAAATTTTTCCACCACCAGAGCTTTTCCCTTGAAAAGAGAGCCTCAGCATGAGCTTTGTATCCTAGCTTGCTGGTCAAATATCCATATGTTGGGTTTTATGCCCAACAGAAACTATCCTCTACGTCTTCTTTGGAGACATGTGACTAGAGCATAGAGTACCTACAAATGATTTCCATTCAGCTACTAGCAGGCCTTCTAAGCCTAAATCTTAGTCTGATTTCCACCTAGCTTACCTAATTGAGGATGGACTGTGGATTTTAAATACCATAGAGAGTAAGTTCATCCTAAAATGTACATATGGATAAGATGAGGGTCAACTAACTTAAATTTCACATCTTCACCCAACCAAGGATCTTCACCAACTCTGACTTGTTTTACTAAGCTGTCCATTTATAAACTAGTTCATTTTCCAAACTGTCTAGTTGCCAACTAGTTTGAATGCATCCACCAGTTCCTTCTAGACAATGGAACCATTTTTTTCCAACTTACGGGGATCCAAAACCAATCTTCGATAGAAAGGTTATCGATGTACTCAGACCAGATTACTCAACCCCAGAGAGACTTTTTGCAAGCGAGCCTCCACAATTTTTTTGCTGCCAAAGCCTGACATAAAAGATAGATATTTTTTTATGCCTCGGCCACCAAAACTCTTGGGTTGCGCAATCTTTGTCCAACTGACAAACAAACTGTCATCATTTTTTCTGCTACCCTTCCATAAAATATTAGGACATGCCTTACAAATGTTTGTAAGAATACCTTTTAGAATTTTGGCTATTGAATCTGAGTAAACAAAGATGCTTTCCAACACAACTTTTAAACAAAACTAACAAATATACCACCCCTCAATATCATGGCATCCATAATGATGAGTCATAGGCCTTGAACTACCCCAAAGGGAAACCAATTCAGTCCCGTGTGAAAATTTGAATTGTTGTCAAAAAAATGATGCTAAAAAAGCAATGATCAACTGTTTATGCGACACCTTGCCATGCAAGGCCTAATTAACAAAAATACTAATATGCATAAAGAAAACAAAGAAAAATCTAAAACCTGAAACTAGAATTAACATTGTTGGCCTAGAGACAAGACAATGTCCTGCATCAAGATCACCTTAGGGACTAGCCTCTAGAGTGAAAAAAGTGCATAATAGGGATGTCATGCTTTCCCCTTGGTGGTCCTTCAAGTCGAGTTTGAACCTCATGTATGGCAAGTCATAATGAAGGATATGTGAAAGCTCCATGCCTTGTCCCCCACCAATCCACTTTGGCTTGTAACACCCCATCAAAGAAATACAATTGTAATTTAATTATTAAAATTTTAATATATTTAAAAAAAAAATTGAATAAAAATTAAAACCACACCTATTAACAAATGTATGAAATGTTTATTCGTTGGTTTGAGCTAGTCCCCGCCCGAGCAATTCAAATATCCCAACTGTTTGGAGGAGAGCGTTAACATATATAATAGGGTTTAAGTCAACTAGCCACTAAGCGTTAAGCATGCCACTCAAGTTGAACCTACCTAGTCATTGGTAATTCTCCCAGTCATTCTCCAAAGGCAAGGGTTACTGTCACTGGACAAGGGTACGTTACATTCATTGCTTCTGTTGGTGGTTTTCGATCAATCTTTCAAGTTATCGGGGACAATCAAAGTAGAAAAGAGATCCCTACCCTAATAAAACAGACTCCCCCCTTCATAATTTAAAAAATCATTCAGATTGATTAAAACATATTTTTTAAACCTCATTTACATACTCATTTACATAATTAAAGAAAACATATTTTTTAAACCTGATTTACATACTTATTTACGTAATGAGTGTGTTTGAATTACTTACGTTTGAAGTAAAATTTCTACATTTCAAACCCTTAATATTGTAATTATTATTTATAAACATATATTTTTTTTTTTTAAATAAAAAAGGGAGGAGCCTGCTATAATATATTAACAAAAATCTGTATCAAAATGTACATGGTCAAGAGACTAAGTCGTCCAAAATGCTGCCGGAAACCGGAAACCAGCATCGATACATGGCAAAAACAGCTATAATCTATTGGCACATGTCCTGCCCGAAGGAAACCAGGACAGGTGCCTAAAGTCTAAAGGAATATAAAACAGTAACATAAAGCTAAAAACCATAAAACAAGAAAATCCTAGGTGATTGGTGACCTGTTAGCTTCGTTGGTCTTCCACGTGGAGCCGG
>ML793368.1:165551-176035 GCA_009831015.1 Picea engelmannii | reverse complement strand
TTTTGAAGTCTCTCATGACTGCGTTGGACTGCTCGTTTCAAGCGCTCAGTGGATGTAATATTTGGAGGGAGCAGAGAATTTACATGTACAAGATCTATTCTCAATCCATTCAACGGCTGCACCGAATTTAAAGCATGCATGCATTCCATCAAATTGATAAATACACACAGCAATAACACATGAATAAGCAGGCGCTGGAGTTTCCAGTTAACAGAAAGAGATTGAAATACTGATATTCCAGCCATACCGATGGAGATCTATTATTTAGCAAGGTAAGACGAAGATGAAAAACTTTACGAAGTACAGAGCATTCTACGAGATAGATTAGACAGCAAGAGCATTACAATTGGAAAAAAACAGTCACAAGAATA
Organism: Picea engelmannii; assembly: GCA_009831015.1. NCBI lineage: Eukaryota > Viridiplantae > Streptophyta > Pinopsida > Pinales > Pinaceae > Picea > Picea engelmannii. Next base: position 175,664 of record ML793368.1, on the reverse strand, counting down.
CACATATCGAACAGTCTTTATTGGAGATTTTTGCTTCATGGCTTTTATAAAGAATACAAGTTTGGGAGCTGCTTTCTGCTTTTCAAAGTAAGGAATGCTTTATTGTGAAGCACGTGCTTTCTGGTTTTAAAAGCAAGAAAGCTTTAAACAAAAATATAATTTTGGCTGTCGACCATAAAGTAAGGAATACACGTGTTTTTTTGGTTTTAAAAGTAAGAAAGTTTGAACTTTTTGGTTTTAAAAGCAAGAAAGGTTTAAACAAAAATATAATTTTGGGTAACCGTTGGCTACACCGTACACCAGGGAACCCATTTAACAATTACAAATTATAGTTGGGAAGTCTTTTTTTTTTTATATATTATAACAAGTTTTTCATAGCAGGTTTAGTCCATGCTAGGGAAGTTGCAGATTACAAATTAAATTAGATTATACTCCAAGGAACACATTTAACAGTTTCAAATTATATAGCAGTTTAGTCCATGATAGGGAAGTTTTTCATAGCAGCTTAGTCCATGACAGGGAAGTTGATTTGGAATATTTTATTATATTAAAATAATATTATTGTTATAAAGAATAAGTGAAATCAGCAACAAAGCTAATATATTGTTTATTTACTAATACTTAAAATCAAACAAAAACATATATCTTTTTAAAATTATTTTAATTTAACATAATAATTGTATATAATTAAAAATTAAAATTTAAAGTAATTATGAATACTTAAAATTATTAATAATTACTTTTATAAGTGTACATCTAAATGAGTCATATTTATTTATCGTAACTTTCTTGTATTTATGAAGGCATTCATTAACATGTTTATTTTTTTACATTTATCTAATCACATTATAAAATTATTTTAAGGATATATAATTGCCACGTTTTAATGGTTAAGAAAGATTAATAATTTATATGATTAAAAAACATTGCAGACATTCCATGTTTTCCAATTTAAATTTATTGCATTCCAATTTTTCCATATTGGATGCACACCCACACATTTGCCAATTTCTATCCTTTCATATTATAACTTTTGTTCATATACCTGGATTATATGTATTTTCAACACAATGAAAAGAACTATTATTGTTTCGATGATTTGGAGTAAAAGCCATAGAACAACATATCACAGTGATAAGAGGTATCAAAGCAAAGCATCAAGCGAGACCAAGTAAAATCTGTAAAATTTTCTGCAATTAGTTTTCTTCAATTAATAAACGTTGGTGTATTTTGAGCTTTGCTGATATATTTTCATCTACAGGAATCAACATTATTGTATTTTGAGCTAGTGAGTGTGGTTGGCTGGTAGTGAGTGTCGTTGGGTGGCCTTGCTAAGTTCTTTAAGAAGAATCGTTGATATTGACTAAGGAGACACCGATCGAGTTTTTGGTAACCCTGATCTAGCGTGATCTTCTTGTTTGGAATTTTTGTTTTAAAGTAATGTAATTAATGTTGAGATAAAGTGACTTAGCCTGATTTATATTTGAAGGTACTTTATGATAACCAACTGAATTGATGGTGTGTTTGTTAGATATTAATGAAGAAATTCCGAAAATAGAATCAATTGTAGCCGACTCCACGTTTCATCTACCTGTTGCTATCAGATCCATAATAATAAGAATTTGTTTCTTGTGTGCAAATCCTATAAATGTAAGTGTTATATTCTTGATTAATAGACGAATATTGGTGTGAGTTCTTTTCATATTTTGCTCTGTTCATGTGGAGCTGCGTGTGTTTGTTAAGGGAGTTGTTTGCGCGTGAAGCACAGGTCTTATGTCTAGTCAACAAAAGAGTTTTATTTGCTGAGTTTGCACCTGTATGCTGGTGTTGTGTGCTATTTTCGTCTAAGTTGGAGCTACATACGATCTCCCTTTGTGTGATTGCACCGATTTGTGTGCTGCAAGAGGTCATGTGTTCCGATTTTTTTGCAGACATTGATGTGTATAGTGCTGGGAAGCTCGAGAACTCGATTTGAAGCTTTATATGATGTGGAGGAAGCCTGAGAACTATCATTGGAACCGTGAGACATTAGTTTAAAACGGTATTTCCAGGTATTTTTTGAGTTGTTCAAAGATTTTCTGGAGAAATGTCAAATTCATTCACAGATAATTCTATAAATGAAGCATCTAAGCTGGATGGTGATAATTACATTGACTGGACGTTTAAAATATTGACTATTTTTGAAGCATGGAATGTCTGGGCTATTGTAAATGGAGATGAAACCAAACCCACAGGTGTTGTTGCTGGTATAGATTGGAAGAAACAAGAAACAAAGGCTAAAGTGTTATTGTAGATGTCTCTTAAGGATAGTATAATTTCACACACATTAGAGACTATAAAACGTCCAAGGAGAAGTCAGAGATATTGAAAGGTTTGCATGAAACTACAAACTCAAATAGAATTTTGTTTTTGAAGACTAAGTTATTCTCCATAAAAATGGAAGCAAATGATAATATTACCACCTATGTTTCCAAAATTAAAGATCTAAGTGATCAGTTCAGTGCAATTCGTGAAAAAGTTTCAAAATATGACACGATAATTATTACATTAAAAGGTTTAATCACAGATTATCATGTCTTTATTTCAATTCTAAGAGGTAGAGCACAACCACCTACATTTTTTTAATTGACAGTGATTCTTCTACAAGAAGAAGAAAGAATGAAGGTGTTTAAGATGGACTCTCATATTTCATAATTGGCGTTAGTAGCCAGAGGGAAACAACCATACATGGGCAAGCCATAGGACAGAAACATAACAGGCAAGTTTCAACCAAGGAGTAGAGGTATGATTCAATCAAAATTTCATGCACATGATATGAAAAATGATGATTGTTTTTATTGTGGGAAACCTAATTATCATGCTAAATATTGTTATAAAATGAAAGCTAATGAATCGAAACAGAAGTTTATAAAACATAATGGAAATTATGTGAAAAGTGACACCTCTATCAATGATGGTTTTAGGAATCTAAAGTTGTTTATTTCCGAAGCTGCATTATCCACAGAAACTGATGATGAAAGTGCATGGTTCATACATTCAAGAGCCTCAGCTCATATGTCTTGTAACAAAGAATTGTTTGATGAATATCATGAGAGCACAGATGAAACAAACATATATTTAGGAGATAAAAGATCTCATAATATTTAGGGTTATGGAGTAATATGTGTGAATTTACCTAATTGTCAAATGAAACAGATTCACAATGTTTTGTATGTTCCAGGCATCAAAAAGAACTTGATATATGTTTCCATAATAACTTATCATTTAATTTGAATGTAGAATTTATGCAGTTTCAATGTTTTGTGAAGGATATTCAGAATCATTATAAAGTCATAGCCACATGTACACAAATTGGAGGATTATTAAGATTGATGTAACAAGGGGAAATCATCAAGCATTGGCATCTACAACAATGCCAATAGAAGAGATATGGCATCGCAGGTATGGACATCTTAATCAAAATGACTTAGTGCTACTTCAGAAGAAATTAATGGTTGAAGGGATTCCTATTTTGAAAATTGAGCATATAGAATGTGAAGCTTGTGCAGTAGGTAAGCAGCATAGGGAAGAATTTCCAATGCATAAAGAGAAGAAACAGAGAGAAATAATTGAATTAATACATACTGATGTCTTTGGTCCCATGCAAACCATGTCACTTGGAGGTGTAAGGTATTTTATTATATTTGTTGATGACAGATCTAGATTTACTTATGGAAAAATGATGTATTTGAATATTTTAAGGAGTTTAAAACTATTATGGAAAAGAAGACAGGAAAATGCATCAAGATTCTAAGATCTGATCAAGGTGGAGAATATACCTCAAGAGCTTTTGATAGCTACTGCAAGAACACTGGGATCATTCAACAATTAACTGTGTCTCATACACCATAGCAAAATGGTGTAGCTAAAAGGAAGAATAAGACATTAGTGGAATGTGTTCACAACATGTTGAAAGGAAAAAACATTTCTAATGGTTTTTGGGTAGAAGCCATTAATACTGTTGTTTATTTGAAAAATAGAAGTCCGACAAAGATTCTAGATCTAAAAATGCCTTCTGAAGTCCTTTATGGATACAAACCTAATGTTGGTCATTTAAGAATATATGGTTCCAAGGAATTTTCTCATATTCCAAAAGATGAGAGAAGAAAACTTGTGAAAAACATGTTAAGTGTATATTTCTTGGTTATTGCGATAATCATAAGGCATACAAGTTGTTTGATCTTAGTGCACATAAGTTGATTGCAAGAAGAGATGTGATTTTTCATGAGAATACAGATGATGAGGTAAGTAAAAATGATGTTTGGTATACTCCTTATGACAATGATGATCATGTGAAAGTTGAGATAGATGATGAACAGGAACAGGTACAAGAACAAGAACAGGTATAAGAGAAGGAACAGGTACATGAACAAAGTGGAAGTAGCATGGATACTACAAACACTCTTGAGTCACCCAGAAGGGATATTACACCATAGAGAAGAAGAAATGAAAGTGGTCGAACTCAAAGGAAGTCATCACAAACAATTATGGTACCTTCTAGGTATAAAGATTATGCATTGCTGACACAAGTTATGAATGTTGTAGAAACTGTTACTTATGAACAAGCCAAAGAACATAAGGAATGGAAAAATGCAATGATGGAAGAATATGAATCAATAATGAAGAATGAAATGTGGGAATTAATTGAACTTCCTGAAAACAAAGTTCCCATAGGATGTAAATGGTTGTATAAAACCAAATTCAATGCAGATGGAAGTGTTGACAAATACAAGGCTAGATTAGTTGCAAAAGCGTATTCACAAAAGGAAGAAATTGATTATGAGAACACTTTTTCACTTGTAGCTAAGTTAAATACAATTAGAGTCATGATTGCATTAGCTACACAACACTATTGGAAAATACATTAGTTAGATGTTAAATCTGCATTTCTAAATGGTGATTTAAAAGAAAAAATTTATTTGGTTCAGCCTCAGGGATTTATAAATAAAGGAAAAGAGGATCTTGTGTGTAAGATAAAGAAAGATTTATATGGTTTAAAACAAGCACCTAGATCTTGGTATATTAAGATTGATTCATTCTTTGCATAGAAAGGCTTTATGAAAAGAAAAAATGATCCTAATTTATATGTCAAAAAGGATGAAAATGGGAATGTTGCCTCGGTATCTTTATATGTTGATGATTTGATCATAACATGAAGTGCTTCTCACTTGATTGAAGATATTAAAATTCGGTTATCACAAATGTTTGAAATGAAGGATCTTGGTGAAATACATTATTGTTTAGGTCTGGAAATATGGAGAGAAGGTGGTAAAACAATGGTCACTCAAAGTAAATACACAAGGGAAATACTGGAAAGATTCGATGTGAATGAATGCAAGGAACTGTCAACACCTTTAGAACAAAATGCTAAGTTATCTAGTGTTGATGAAACTAAAGAGGCAAATGGTACTCGGTATCACTAGTTGGTGGGAAGTTTGAACTATCTCACTACTACCAGACCAGACATAGCATATTCAATCAACATCTTCAGTCAATTCATGGCTAAGCCACTTGAAATCCACTGGGTAGCTGCAAAGAAAGTCCTTCAATATCTGAAAGGAACTGTTAATTTTGGTATTATGTATACTAATAATTGTGATGTTGAGTTGGCAGGTTACTCTAATTCAGATTGGGCCAAAAATCCCGATGACAAGAAATCAACTTCTAGATATGCATTCAACATTGGTACATGGGTCATGTCATGGAGCAGTAAGAAACAACCAACTGCTTATTTATCATCAACAAAAGCTGAGTATGAAGCTCTATGAAATGCTACTTGTGAAGTTGTTTGGTTAATGATAATTCTTGAAGATGTTGGCAAAAAACCAATGAAGCCAACTGCTCTCAATTGTGACAATCATAGTTTTATTAAATTGGCACACAACCCAATTTATCATTCTAGAACAAAAGATATTAAAATTCAACACCATTTTGTAAGAGAAAATACAGTCAAAGGTAATTAACTTGATCTAGTGGTATTTTAACTTGATCTATTGTAATACCACTAAACATATTTACGAAACCTCTTGGAAAGATGAACTTTAGAGAATGTAGAAAATAGTTAAGTGTGGTAGAAAATCCATTTCTCCATTAAGAAAAAGTGTTAAATATTAAGAAAAAGTGTTAAATATTAATGAATAAATTCCAAAAATAGAATCAATAGCTAACTCCATAATAATAGGAATCTGTTGCTTGTGTGCAAATCCTATAAATGAGTGAGAATAGGAATGTCTTGCTTGTATGCAAATCCCATAAATGTAAGTTTTCTATTATTGATTAATAGACTAATATTAGTGTGAGTTCTATCAGAACTGTTTATTTGTATTGTGTTTCTGTTCCATTTTGATCGTTGTTATGCTTTCATTTTTTCTAATTTTTTTATTTTATTTTGTAAGATTTCACTTAATAGGATTTGATTGTACTCTCATGAGAATCATAAATTGTTTATTGGTGATTTTGATCATTGTTATGCTTTCATTTGTTGTAATTTTTTTAAAAGAAATTGTTAGATTTCACTTAATCCGATTTGAATGAATGTATTTTCATGAAAATCATAGATTGTTTATAGGTGATGAAGAGTTTTTTGTTTTTCTTTTTAATTGTGTATTTTATCAAAGATTTCAATTAAAAACAATTTTTCTTATAATTTTGGTGAGATAAGACGCATCATCATTTGCTTTGAAGGAGTATAAGATACAGACGTATTTTAATTAAAAATTATTTTTTCAACAATATTGAATTAAATCTATATGTGATAGGGGTTTATTAATTTAACTTGACACATACTTTGAATGAATATATTTTTTAATATTTCAATTAATAGAAATAGTGCATGGAAGGGATGTTGAGTGGCTGATGTTTTGTTCATTATTGTGGTTAGATGCAGATATGCTATAATTCACTCTACATATAAATATAAATATGCGTAGTTATAAAAAAAATATAAATTTATAATTAATATATTTATACTAATATTATAAGGATTATTATCTTTTTTTAATATTTTAAATTTTATTAGACTTAGAGTTCTATTAATTATTTGATTATATATATTATATTTATTAAAATACAATATATAGATTAATTAATAATATAAGGTTTATTAGGATTAGGGTTTTATTAATTATTTGATCACATATGTTATATATACTAAAAGACTGGAGATTAATTATTAATATATTATTAAGTTATATTAAAAGAGATAATATAATATGTCCCTGAGGTGAGAATTGATGAAAAAACTATTTTTATATAAAACAATTTTTTATTACATTTATTATATTAAAAAAATATAATATTAATAATACAATATATTAATATTAATTATTTCATTACATTATTTTATATTTTAAAATAAATATCTCTTAACAATATATTAAAAAAAACAACAACATTTATATAAAAACATATATTAGTACACCATTGTATAAAAATATATTAATTAATAATAACTCATTATTAATATCAATAACCACTTTATAAATATGATTAATAATGAATTATTATTAATAATTATATTAATAAAAAACATTATTAATAATATAAATAATACTTTATTAATAAAAAATAAAGTATTGTATTATTTATAAATATTTATAAAAATAAAAATACATTAATTATAATTATTATTAATTAGTACAAAATGTATTTATTAATTAATAATAACTTATTATTAATAAGAACAACAACTTTAAAAATATTAATAATAATGAGTTATTATTAATAATTATATGAATAACATTATATTAATAATTAATAATTATTAATAACTAGATTAATGTAATCAAATAAGGATTGGTGTGGTTCAGGTCGGATGCGAATCTCGAGTGATTTTGACGACTTAGATGCTCTCGAATCGCTGTTTCTCAAGCCACAGATTAACCACATAAACAAAAAATAATAATATTATATTAATATAATAATATTAAAATAATATAATATTATATAAATTAATATAATTATATCGTATTAAAAAATAAATCAATAAAATATTAAAACATTATTAAAATACTATACAAATTATAATATTAAAGTATAAAACACTAATAAAATAATATGTTAAAAAATTTGTTAATTAATACATTAATATATTCATAAATAATAAAATAATAATTGAATTAAAAAATTAAAAATTAATAAAATATTAATGTATTAGAGTAAAACATTAATAATCTTATACAGTAAAACATTAATAAAATAATAATACATAAATAAACAATTTATAAAATAAAATATTTAAATTATATTAAATCTTAAAAAATTAAAATAAATATTAGTATAATATTACATTAAAGTATTAAACCAATAATAAACTATTTATACAATAATAAAGTAATACATAAATAAAATAATAAGATTAATAAAATAATAATATATCAATATTGTATTATACGTAGAGACATTAATACATTATAATAATGTAGTACCTAATAATACATAAAGACATTAATACATTGTAATAATGTAGTACCTAATAATACATAGAAACATTAATACATTGTAATAATGTAGTACCTAATTAATTATTAAAATGTTAAAAAAATTAAAATATATATTATAATTAATATATTAATACATTAATAATATATAGCATTATGTATTAGTGAAATAGTTTTACATTATTAAAGAATACATTAATAAAGTATAAAGTATTAATAAAGTAAAACATAAAAAAAAATGTGATTAAAGTTACATTTTGATGTTGGAAAAATGCACGTTAAAATATGATATTGGGAAAAATTATTAAAGGCACAAAGTGACGTTGGAAAATCAACATCGGAATGCGACGTTGGAAAATGCACGTCAGAATGCGATATTGGAAAATGAAATTAAAGTGGCATGGCGACATTGAAAAATGCACGTTCCAATGTGACAATGGGAAATATTTGTCAAAATGCGATGTTGAGTACAAAAATCGTCAATGGTTAAAAAAAATTACAAATGTATTATTAATAATATTTTAATACATTAATATATTACAAAGAATTATAATTAATATATTAAAGGAGTAATAATTAATACACGTATGTATTAGTGAAGGATTTATACATTATTAAATAATACATTAACAAAGTAAAACCATAAAAAAAAAATTAAAGTCACATTGGGACGTTGAGAAATATTCATCCTAATGCGACGTTGACCAAAAAGCGCTAGATGGAGACATTGGGAAATGATTATGACAGTGGGATAGTGAGAAAAGTTCGACATTGTGGTGTCGATAAAATCCTTTTATTCGGGGATGCATTTTTCATTTTCACTTTAAATATTAGTTATAGTTGTGTTGCATTCTTTATGCCACATGTGGATCATGTAATTTATAAATTGCAACATCATAGTACTAAGATAATAGTAGTGAGATTTTATCCCTTAGTACATTGTGAAGTTTATTTCTATATATTAATGGCACATGTGGATCATATAACTTATCAATTGCACCATCAAAAAATCTATGACTTTTTTACATCCATCACTTTTGAGTTGTGTTGCATTGTTAATGCTCATGAATCTTTAAACATTTGTTTTCAGTAAAAAAATGGTGTTTCCTTGTATAAGGGTAGATGATGGTGACATTGGGAAATGATGATGATAGTGGGAAAGTGGGAAAAGTTCTCATTGTGGTGTCGATAAAATCCTTTTATTCGGGGATGCATTTTTCATTTTCACTTTAAATATTAGTTATAGTTGTGTTGCATTCTTTATGAAACATGTGGATCGTGTAATCTATAAATTGAAATATCATAAAATCTATGACTTATTTGCATCCATATATACATAATGTAATTATGGTGTGGGTAAGATCATAGTACTGAGATCATAGTATTGAGATTTTATCCCTTAGTACATTGTGAATTTTCTTTCTATATATTAATGACACATGTGGATGATATAACTCATAAATTGCACCATCATAAAATCTATGACTATTTTTCATCCATCACTTTTGAGTTGTGTTGCATTGCTAATGTTCATGGACCTTTAAACATTTATTTTCAGTAAAAAATTGGTGTTTCCTTGTATAAGGGTAGAAAATAAATCCATATATATATATATATATATATATATATATATATA
>ML793368.1:134767-165501 GCA_009831015.1 Picea engelmannii | reverse complement strand
ATATATATATATAAGAAATAAAAAAGATAGCAATGCATGAAAGAGGAATTTCCAAAAGGTCAAAAGGGCATATCATATTTTCATCCAAAAGGTCATATGATATTTCCATATTTCAGAAATTGACCTTAAAAAAACATCTGAATGAAAGTTAAGAAATATAATTTGAAAATCTCTTGTCAAATTTAAGAAAAATTTTGTTCAAAAATTTGTAAACTCTGTTCATTACAATTTTACTCAACAGCTATATAAAGACTATATCTGTCCATGATAAATGGAAGGTGAGTTTACATCAACACCAATCATTACAAAAATATGTTGTAGTTGCAACATTGAATTCTTCAGGCTTAAGAGAAAATGAAATGTATTGTCAAACAAGTGACACTCTATACCAGTTGTCACAGAGATGAAATTTTTTAAAAGAGTAAAAAAAATTTCTTGTTCGGTGATTTGATACAGAGCCCAACTAAAGCTTGAAAAATCTTTGTTGTCCATAATCCTGGTTGAGAAAATTACAACAATAATTAGAAGTATAATGTATAATCAAAACAAAAACAAGTTCAATCAGTTTCAAAAGCATTCTATAACATACAAGCAAAGGGAAAAAATATATAGATTCAAAAACATTGCATAAAAACATAATTATGTTTAAACTTCAAAAAATGAAGTTTCCAAGTATAAAAACATATCAAAATCCGATAAAATTGTCAAAAACTTACTCTAATATGCAACTAGATTAGTGGCATCGACAACACCAATTAATATTGACTTGACCATTTCCATTTTGTCTATGAAGCCAATATTTTCTCAAATGTCTCCCCGCCTCCCTATCACATATATGCATATATGTGTGTATAATTTCCTTTAGTGTAGAGAAGCACTACAAAGATGGATCAAATAAGTCGAAAGGTTCACGATGTAGGTTGGTGACCATAGATTGAATTCCATGAAGAAAATGCTCCTGCTGCATAATTTCATGCAAAGCAAAACCAAACTTCAAAGCATCTGAGTTTTCCATAATTGCAGGATAGGAAAAACAAAAATAAATATACTATGAGCTAAAATACAAATAGAACGTGTGTATGAAAATTTTCAAAATTTGCTTCGTCACTTACAAAAAATATTAGCATGAAATATTACATCTAGGAGACTCCAGCTATGCATATGAGAGAAATATAAACATTTATTTCCATGCGTAATAATATGATATTTTAAATGTTACTGGTTAGTAACAAATGAATGTAATAATATAAATAATTAGATTCATTTGTTATAGACATAGTAAAAGGAAACTACTAAAGGTATAAAACATATAAAAAAATAGAGAAGAAAAGATTAATAGGAGAATAGTAACTACGAATGACAAAAAATCAACAAAACAAACACTTTTTATGAAGAGATAAAGTACTTACATGGGATGCTACAATGATAAGGAGTGTAATCGTTGCTCTTCTTTCTTCCTAATAGTAACATAAGCGCTATTTTTCATCTTGGCATAACATTGAAAAGAGAAAGGTGGAGATATGTGCAAACCATCAATCGATTTCACTCTTGATATGGATGTGAAGGTCAACCCTTGACGCTCTTTCTTGCCTATATCAATAGTAGCTCGATATAAAGTCAACCCTTGTGATTTGTTTATAGTAAGGGCCCATTCCATCTTTAGAGGAATTTTTTTTCGATTTCCTCTTGTAACAGGTGTGATGGGAACAATATTCAAATTATTTTTGTCGAAAGGAACACCAATGTACTTATCAAAAAGAACATTACTGAACATTGGAAGTTGGGGTGGCTTTGTACCAGGGCTATAGTAAATTTTTTGAATGTAACCAAGTGCACCATTAACTAAGCTGGATTCAACCCACAAGTTACATGTCAACATGAGACGTTGACCAGGGCATAGAAAAACCTCATGTTCTAGTTGATCATCATCAACACCAACAATTTTATCCCGTCTTGTATGCTTAGCTACAGATCGTGGAATTGGAGTATTTAATGACTTTAACATTTCTCTATTATGCAAGGTGACCAAATCATTTGTTGGGAACAAGTGAATTGCTAAATGAAATAAATTTCTTTCCACTGGAGGAAAAATCATATCAACCATTGACATAAGAAGATCCCAATCATCAATATCAGGTTCAACATTTCTTATGTTATTTAAGAGTTGTTGAAAAGCGGCTTGCCTTGGATGATTTCCTTGTTGTTGAAATATTGTATCCAAAGTAACAACAATGTTGAAGTTTTTCCATAAAACTTTCCCTGATGTATTATGTGCATACAAAGGCTTATCTTTGACAGGAGGCAATTGACCAACGTCACCCACAAGAATGATGGATCTACCACCAAAAGGAGAAGTTTTTTTTTTTAGGAAATGCTTCTCGTAATCGAGAATCTATCTGTATGAATAATCTTGGTCCTAGAAAGCTCATTTCATCAATCAAAATATATCGAATATGCCTCATTTCTTCTTGAAATATTGCAAGAGATTGTCCTTGTAGTGGTATCATATCTTTGATAGGAACTTTTAGAGCAGAGTGTATTTTTTTTGCATGTATATTAAAAGAAAATATTCCTGTCAGAGCGATTAAAAGAAACGGACTATGGCCATTAGCTACTGAAGAATAAAGAGCATGAGAAATACAGTGAATAAGAAAAGACTTTCCAGTGCCAGCAGTGCCTTGTATAATCATTTGAGGAGGTTCACGACGTTCATATTCAACTGAGTGTTGTAATATGATCTCAAAGGCTTCTCATTGTTTCTTTGACAAGGATGTTGGTGAAGGAATTGTGGAAAGAGAATTTTCAACAATATCACCCTTAGATTTGACAATTTTTATAAAATCTATAGCTTCTTCGACAACATCGTTTGAAACCATCGATTGCTCCCAATTAAAGAATATATCAAATTCCCTTCGCCCAAGAGTTTGAAGGTCAGAAATTGTGATATTGTTAGGAGGTATCAAGCGAGACAAAAATTGTCATTCTTCAAATTCGTCTTCAACAATGGTTTATTGTTTCTTGAGAATCTTCATCTTCATCAATAGTATCAGAAGGTATAGGGGAACGATCGACATGCCATGCTCGATATCATAATTCCGCCAATTTTCAATCACCGTTTCACTAGAGAGGCCAATATCAATGGGAATATTACAAAATGGTTTGTACAAAAGTAACCCAGTCCAACAGAAAGTCTCAAAATCATCAGAAGCCTCACTGGGAATAGAATAAAAACATGGCCAAACTCGAACAATGACATGAACATATCTATGTTTCCATGGTTCATTTTTACGTTTTCCATCAAAGGTCCAAGATCTTGCTATTTCTATCATAGAAAAATGATCAAGAAATGAAGGTTGATTTTGATATATTTGAAGAAAACTATCTGGCTCAGAAAATTGATGGGGATCATTTGATACTTTCTTGAAAAACTTTCTACCAACATTTAAGGAAAAAAATTTCCTATTGCAAACAACAAGAGGTAGTTTCAATAACATATGACATGTTTCTTGTGCACCAATGTCACAATCAACAAGGGTTTCTTCAAGGAACCTTATGTATGCACACAATACAAGAGCTTCTAAGCTACTTGCATTTGAAATTCTAGTCAACATATCTTGGTAAATTTCTGATCTCTTTTCTATCTTGGAAGCATACTTTGCAATATATTTCAACACAACATGTCGAGAAACCACAAGCTGACAATCAACATTAGCACGCCACATTGCAAGAAGATCAACATTATGAACATTTAGCCTATCATCATTTCATGCAAGCTCGTATTTATTTTTCCCTTTCTCATCTATGAACAATATTGAATCATCATGAACCTCCCATGGAACATTGTATCGACATTTGAGAATATACCCTTTTTTTTGCAAACAAGAATCTACACTGCACTTTGTATGTCTTTGAACATGATTTAACAAATGCTCATAAACATCTTGAGCATTATAAGAGAGAATTTGTTCACTATTCAATAGGCATGGATCATCATTTAAGCTTCGAGGAACCATTATGTTTCGTCGATGAATATCATGTGGATTCCATGCTGTTACATATTTATCAAAGAATGTCTTTGTAGTGTGCACAATAGAAGGGTTTGACCAATCCAATGTGTCCATGTTTGGTGCACCTTCCAACCACAAGAAACCATGTATGTGGGTTGAACCTCTATGTTGCCACTCATACCTTAAAAAAAGTATATATATTATACAAAGTTAGTAAACATATATAGAAGAGTACAAGAGGAATGTGAAGCTAAACAAAAAGTAGAAATCCATCAAAACAAACCTGTACCAAATGTCTTTAGCTTTAAGATATTTGTTTATGACTTCTTCCTTGAAGATTTGAAATCTTTGATGCATATACATGGAAACAAGATGCGGGTACTCGATGGAATTTTCAGTTTTTTTACGATGTTCATTGAAACGATGAGAATGTGCATTTTTGGGCATGACATTGTGTAAGTCAGGCCACTTTGTGTCAGCTGCACTCAAAGTAAAAAACAATGTTGGACAACCCAACTGAGTAATCATGTCAATGAGTTCAGCATGACACTTTGTCCAATAGGCCCGTGTACCTTGAAGAGTAGAACCAAAATGCATTAGATGCTCAACCAACTTATTGTCAGGTAAATCAATGAGTTGTTGTCACAAGTCTAGAATTGTTGTAGGTGAGTTATCATGTATATTCTTCTTTACAAATACTGCAGCAGTTGCTTGGCTACAATGGCGCATAATCATGTTCAATAAGAAATACCAAAACCTTGGATGCCTTCCAAATCTCCAACCAAAGAAACTGAGAAGATGTAATCCATATTCATGTAGTTGACTATTACAAATATGAGGATGCAACCAATCAGCCTCACCAGTGGGGAATAATGTGGGGAAAGCCATGTCCAATAACCCTTCTGTATTATATTCATTGATGGGAGACAAACCAATGTCTGGCCAGTCTAATCATTCAACAGGTGTGGAATCTACATTTTGAATGAATGTTCTTATTTCTTCCACTTCTCTCCCTTCATTGGGTAGTTGAGCAACAAAAGATGAAGGATGAGCATGAAAATGATCAGGAGCCAGTTCTTGATTGTCAACAACATTACTCTTTGTTTCTTGAATATCACAATCAACAAATTTAAGCCTACTTGACACATCTGTTGGCCTTTTAGGGAGAGAAGCAAGTGAATCCATGTCGATTTTAACATCCCTGTAATATTTATCCATTTGAATTTTGTAACGCAATGCATCCAAAACTCGTGATCTCTTTAGATAGCATTCATAATGTTTAGATTGCGCACTGTGGCTCCTAACAATGAGGATGTCAAGATCTTCAACACGTCGTGGAAGGTTTCTTGCAATCGTGGAAATATCTTCTGGAAAGCTAAATGTGTGACCACTATATTTATATTTCCCACCACGAGCATGTGTCACTTGCAGTATTAGATTAACCCTTGCTATTAACATCTCTTCAACTTGGGTAAGATCATTTAGAACATGAGGTTGGTCACCTAGATCCATGTTATTCCAACGAGAGAAACAGTGGGAACCTCGCTCATATTTGAACCTTTTGCACATATGACCTTCAAACCCTCTCAAAACTTGGATTCCAGGATAAGATTCATGACAAACATGTCATATTTGCACAATGGAGAGGCTATCAATCTTATCTATAATTTTTTTATGAGCTTTGATCATGTTGGTATGAAAACGATGGAAAGTAGGTTGATTTACTTGATGGATATGAGCTCTAGACAACAAATCATGTTCAGGACTAATGTCAAAGGCCCTACCCAAATTTGGTCGAAGAGGAGTTGTTGCATTGCTTCCAACATTTCTTTCCCTTGAATTTATAGAGTCCATATCTTTATTTTTATTGCATTGAATGGTGTCCTAGTAAAAACAGATATAAAAATGTTAAATTCCAACTTACTAACTTACAAGAGAAGGAAAAATAAATCCTTGGAATGCAAATGATGAACAATTACATTACATTGCGAATAAGATGGTCCTGGTTGACATGGACCAAGGTTATGAGAAGGCTCTCCTTGAGTTTGAACATGTGTTGCTAGAATATATTGGTCGTTGATTTCTATACCTCTATTGGAATGGTTAGTGTGCTACAAATAAGGAGAAAAAAAATGTTAATTTACTAATTTTAGTAATCTATATATCGAAATGTTGTTGAAGAAAATTGACAAAGAATTATGGCACTCGAATACCTTAGTTGTTCAAAGTGAAATAGTTCTAATTGATTCTGTTGGTGGATGGATATTAGCTAGAAAATTTGGGAGAGGAGACACAGATATAATAGCAATAGGTAAAGGTTGCAAATTATCAACCAAATTGGCAAGAAAATTACTGTCACCCACAAATTCATATGGCCTTATATTTTGAATGTCTTCGAGAACTCTACCATGAAGGTTTTCCAACCTTCCTTCATGTTGCAATGTAGGAGTTCCATTTGTAGAAGAATGAGGGTTTTCATTTGAATCAAGGTTTTGAACATCATCATCTTTTGGAATATGAGAAGTTTCCGCAATGAAGACAACATTGTTATGAGATTATGGAACATAAGAAATATCCAGAGTATGAAAATATTGTGGGAAAGAAACATCAACACGTATTGTTGTTCGCATGATAGCAGCTAAACTTCGATACTTACGACTATGGAGAAAATCATTTTGAATATTGTTTCGAGTGGTTCTAGTACGATACAAAGCTCTTCTACGTTCATTTATTGCATCTTTGTTTTGTTGATACTGTAAGCGACGAATTTCATTTCTCCTCTCACATGTTGTCGGAGAACGAGTTCATTTCATAATACGTTTACTTGTTCCTTCAGTAGACATTTCTACAAAAGGAAAAAATACATCATGATTAACTTGGGATATATTTTTCCTTCAATAAACATTTATATCTTTAGTAAACAATTTTTACTAGACATATATTGTGTGTTCAGTAAACAATCTTTATATCAATCCATATGACAATGATATGAAACTGAAAATTATCACAATTGAATATGAATATTGAATATCAATCCATAAGACGAGTACAACATGATTGATAATATTATGAAGTCTTTATTAAAAGGAAAATTAGACTAAGCCAACAAATCTATTCCCAATGGTGGAATGTCATCAACAGAATCCATGTTTCGAAGTAGTGGGAAAACATTTCCATTTTCAATAAGATCATTGAACTCGTCTTGAAATGGAAATCTCAAATCAGAGTTTTTTAACATGGATACATTTGTCATATTTGTTGGGACACAAGAGTCGGTCATCAAATCTTAGAACATGAGTGGAACTCCATTGTTCTTGCACATGAGCACTATCTTGTCCATTGTTCGAAATGGAAGATATCCAGGACATTTTATATTTATGTCTGTTGAAAGGTGTTGCAAAAAATTCCATTTGAATCCCCAGTCATCCTCAGAACACTCCAAACTTCATTCAATAGATGGTTCACCAAATATAAAATTATCCACTTCTTCAATAGACCAAACAGAGGTGGAACCATCATTGATGAGGCATATAAGATGGTTATTGTATAATGCCAATGACATACATCATATGTCTGGGATTGGAACAAAATAAAAACCCCACTGATTATTTAAAACATCCATCCAATATATTGTGTACCCATAGTAAGGGTAGTCTTCATAATCTTTGTCCAAATATAGCCAATAAATTTTACTTTGATAGACCACTGCCTCTTTTGGAGGAATAGTGTCACCATAAGGAATGTTTATACTCCTGCACACCCTATCAATGCTACTGCAAATGAAATACTTTGATTTCATGTTCTTCAAAATATGTTTCAAAACAACCCATTCATATTTTCTAGCACTCACATTTTCCAAGAGTGTAAAGAAACTCGAGTCTCCAACCCATATAGAACCTATGTTCTTGAATGACTTCATAAATGGATTCATCACAAAATAATTCTTTGTAAGGGAGCATCTTGTTGGTAAAGACAACAAAATCATGGATCGAATAGTGCATTCAATTATATAGCTAGAATCTATAAATGGCACATGAAAATGACAAACATGACCAATTTGATGAAGGTATCCTCCAACGAAGTAACCTTCCTCACCATAGAAAAAACGAATTAGAAAACCATATTCATTACAGGAAAGTTGATGAAAATGCACAAGGAATGAAGGGGTTTGTAGAATAACATTCCAGTGTTTACAAACGCTTCTAAATCTTGTCAACACTGAAAAAGGGAGCCAATAAAATATTAGCTCCAAAATATGGAATGGAAAACAACTCCATATGGTTGGATCCATAATGATGTCAAGAAGTTTCCTAGCACTGAAAAAATAGGAGTAAAGTGAATATAACCTTTATAGAATGAAATCTAAAACATAAAGCTTGTAAAATAAATCAACCACTTCTAGGCATGAAAGATTTTATTTCAATATAAATTCTAGGCATCAAGTGAATATAAATCAACCACTTGTGAATATAACTTCTAGGTATCAAGTGAATATAAATTTAATAAATCAAATAATCATTCTTTAAAAATGCAATGAAGATGAGGGCTTAACACCCAAAAAATAGAATCCAAAATAAGAGATAAAAAGTTCTTTATATGCGTTCTTATATTGAGCATATTTATAGTGAACATATATAGAATAATAATCCAATATTTACAGCGAACATATATAGAATAATAATCCAAACAAAAAATTTCTTCCAATTCATTATTTTTCTGCCAATTCATAAAGTATGAAGAAAGGAAAAAAAATAGAAATAAATTAAACATAAAAATATTGAAATTCATAAAAAAAAAGACTTTCATCATCTATTATTTGGATTTATATATTTGTCGCTAAGATATCAACATGCTTTACCATTTAATTAATGGTTGGAATGTACTTTTTGCGATGTATTTTATATTTAGATGATTTTCTTATAGTTATTTTGTATGTTTAGGGAAATATGGAAAAGACATATTTCCAATTGTATGTGGCTTCACATTTACCATTTGATTTCAATGGTTGGAATGTACTTTTTTCTATGTATTTTATATTTAAATTATTTTCCTATAATATTTTGTATGTTTAGAGATCTATTTTTTTTTTCAAATACTTTTCATTTTATGAGAATGAGAAATGCCTAATTCTTTTTCTTTGAAAAATATTTGAAGTTCCCTAACCACTTATTAAAAAAATCGTTTAATCTATGACACGTCCTATATATTATATTTTTTCTGTAATCAATGCTAAAAAATAGCACATGAAGGTCTAAGACGCAGAAAGAAGGTCTAAGACCCTCAACTATCCTTCAATCATAAAATAAAACATTAACTTTAAAACCTTTTTCAAATAAAGATTATTAATTGGTACTCTAAAATTTTATTTTAGAAAATCCTTAAATTATTTTTATTCAATCACAAGTGCATTATAAACTATTCTTTGAAGTCCTACACAAGGTACTCTTAGAATAAATTTTATAAAAAGGAATTTTCATAATTGTATAAGTTAAACATTTCTTTGCATACTTCTATCAAAAGTTTTTTTTTTTATAACATCGTAATTATATTCTTCACTAAGATAGTCAACAAATCTTGAAGTCTTATAATACATGTTATATATTATCCTTAGTACATCTAATGCCAATTATTACAACTCTTTATTTTCATTTCAATTTAACTTAGTAATATGCTTCCCAATAATTGGAATCGACTTCGCGATATAAGTTTAATACATTATGTACTAAATTACTATTTAATAAATTATTATTACACAACGTTGACTTCAACTTGTTAATAATAATAACTATTGGATAACATCAGTAATTTTAAGTTGAGTCATAATAAGAAGAGACTCTAACGTCAAGTGGAAGTGTAATGACCACACCTCCATAATCTAAGGACAAAAACTCAATATGCACAAAGCTATTGCAGCGATCCGATAGGTTCTGATTTCGAGCATTTTAGTTTTAATGGCAGCAACCATATATTATCTTTTTGTTCACAGTGGATGAATTGAATATGCAGCAATCATATCTAAACAATTCTCCAACCATAATTCCATTTTAAAACAACTAACAAATCCTAGCTCTGGCTTTACTAATAAAAGGCAGTTGTTATACGAATTCTAGTTTACTGTTGGTAATCTATTAAGTGACTTCATAAATTTAGTTTTCAACACAAGCAATTAAATTTAAAGGTCACAAGTTCAAATCCAAAGGAGGTAGGGTATGTATACTTTTGTAGACTTTACTAGTCAAATCATTCATTTTAATAAGGGGATCCCTTGTCCCCTTATCCCACAAACAAGAAGATCTCATACACCAATATGATATGACCTAGCTATGACCCATCCAAAAACCTAAATTTTGGATGGTCAATGTATTATTTTAATTCCAAGCTATATAAATTGATAATGCAATGATTCACGATTTCAACAATTAGAAGTTGCAATTTGATAAGGTAATGGTTTATATGAATTTTATATCCCTACGAGATTTTAATTTAGGATGAGCATCTACATTTTCTTTAAAATACCATAAGAATTCAATTTCACAATGTAAATTATTTAGCAATGTCATACAAATCAAATCATGTATCATTCAATTTGCAAAGAATCAAATCTCAGGAATCCAAATTTTAAAACCAAAAAATTGTAACAATTATTAAAGAAGTCAAGCTCAGGAAATTCAAATGGAATAAGAGAGCGACCCAAAGAATATTTAATTGTTGGACTTGCTAATAAGTTTAGCAAAGACCACACACATTTTAAATACGAATTTATTGATAGAATTTAAACCAACAAAATTCGAACTCAAAAATTGTAAGTACATAATACAATGGGCAAGCAATTTACCATTTCAACCAACCATTTCAAAAATTCACCATTTCAACCAACCATTAAAACATTGGAGGCTAAGCTTAACCCAACGCGTTAATGTACTTTGTATGCAATATTTTCTTATTAAACACAAATGTATATGATGAACCATTCTCGTTAATACACCACGTATAAAATGAACAAAAGTATTATTGAGAATACGTTCATACTTTATACGAGAATACATTATATTAATCTATCTACAAAATACTTAAAGGTTCATATTTAACAAAAGTGTTAAAGGTTCATCGTTGATTCTCGAGATAGGTTTGTCTTGTATTAAAGGTTCATATTAACAAAAGTATTCACTAATTTTATTCATCGATGATTCTCGGTTCGTTAATATTAACAAGAATACTTTTTAATACTTTATACGATAATACCTTATATTAACCTATTTATTTTTTCTCTTTACACACAAACGTATATGATGAACCATTTTTAAAAAGAGATTGCAAAGAATATACACAACTTGTATAGTTTTATAAAACATTAATGTTGTTCCATTTGGCATATCCAGACTCCATCGTTTATCCTTTGGATGTATTAACAGAAAAGAAGGGGGAATGTCATACAGGTAGAAGACTTGTGCGGTACGTTTACAGGGAATGACCCAGCACCTTTTGGGCAGGGACATCAAACCCAACAAGGGAATGAGTTTAGTGCAGCAACCAGAAGTGTAACTGTGAAATTCCACTCACTGTGGAAACAACGACTGCTCGACTATGGGAAATTTAAAATGCTTGGACCATTTTTCATTGGTGTGGGGGCTTGTCCAGTTCGTTTGATGGCGTAGGCAGTTTCTATCCAAGTATAATTTAAACTATTGTGCAGGCATAATTTTATGAGTACATATTTGTTCCAGAAAAGACCGCTGAGTTAGATAATCAAATGCTCCTTCAAGACTGATGTTGCCGCCTTTGAGATCAGGGTCGAGATACTTAAGAGACCTTCACATATACATTAGGAAAACATTAGCATGCAAGCGGTTGTCTCCAATTTGTGCATGCGACTGTCTATAAATTTTAAAAACTGTAATTCTTACATACCGACTGCTTTGGCCAGAAAGTTCGAGCACCGATCCCCACTGTAATTCTTTACTGTAATACTTCTCTTGGCTTCATGTGACTGAGTCTAAATTAAAAAAATTCAATTGGCAAACGTTTACAGAATGGGTGGATCAGAGAATGTGTGGCGCTTCAAGTCGTGCGTGCATGGGGTTGTCTATAAAGCGCCCTTCCCCATGCGTGCATGCATGTCGCTATGTGTAAAAAACTTAAATTCTCAGACGCTCGCATAATGTGTGGTGGTTCATGTCATGGAATGTTCATAATGTGGGAGGTAATGCGTGGAGGTCGTGGCATGCATACATATTAATCATTGAACGTGTCAATTATATATGCCCACAGTAATTTTTTAAGTATTCCTAGGTAAATGTAAAAAAGTAAACATGTTAACAGATCCCTTTATAAATGTAAGGAAGTTATGAGCAATAAATCTAGCTCATTGATTTTGGAGGATGACTAAGAATATGCCAGCATCTTGAATGTGTATCTATCAGATTAGTGTTTAAAGTTAAACATAGTTAAAATATCATTAATTGTGCCCATTGCCAATAGGTGTACGCCTATCGGCGTAAAAAAGACCTCATATAATTATTTAATTGCATTTATTGTATGAATAAAAAAATACATTATATAAATTTATTTATATAAGAAACTTTGAATACATTTATTAAATTAAGAAAAATATAATATCAACATTATTTATTAATATTAATTATTTGATTATGATGTGCGAGCTGCGGATCGCGCTGAGGAAACCCTAGTCCCTCTGCCGCCAGTAGAAGACACCAACAGACACGATTCTAACAAAGCGAGCGCCCTATATCATTATCCACGCCAGGCTCCACTGAAGCTTCACAATGGGAGCGGAGGGGGGGGGCAACCCCCCTCATACCGTAACATTGCTGCGAATGATAGATCCGGCACTAGGGCAAGGCAAACGGCCTTTGAGCCACCGCAACAAATCCGAGAGCAGCTACTAGCTAGAGAAATCGGCCTCCGGAAGGACATGGACACAAGCGCTGAGGCAGGAACCTCTCAGACTAAGCCGCACAAAGGCTGGGAACTAGGTAAATGTATACCCCAGCTTGATAAGGCACCACGATATCTCATTAGCTCCACCAGAGTAGGAGAGCACACTGAGTTTATGAAGGAACATGCACTCATAGGAAAGTTTTTAGGTTTATGGCCCATACAACGGGATCTCTACAAATGGATCAAGCACTGGTGGAACCCTAAGGGGGACTACAAAGTGCAGCTGAGCTCCAAGGGATTCTTCACAATCATTCTGTATAACCTCGAAGACAAGGACATAATCTTCGAAAATGGTCCATACTTCTTTAACTCAGCTGGGCTCTTCCTACGGTTCTGGACTGAAAGATTCAGCCCAGATAAAGAAGACTTCTCCATGGCCCCAGTATGGATCCGCTTGTACTCTCTACCACAAGAGTTCTGGCTGGAAGAAATTCTAACGGGGATAGGGAATACCCTAGGGCAGTATGTGAAAGCCTCGGAAGCCACCAAAAACCGGAAATATAACTCCTATGTCCAAATCTGCGTCTCCATGAACATCTCTAAGGCGCTCCCTGGATCAGTCACTCTGGAATACCAAGACGAAGACTGGCAGCAGACCTTGGATTATGAACACATCCCCTTTCGCTGCAGAAGATGTCACGAGTACGGCCACCTCTTCAGAGATTGCCCTATCATCAAAACCTCTGTCAAAACAAGCGAGCCGACACAAAAAGATGGATTCACCACCGTTCCAGCCAAGAAACGAAATCCACCAAAAAGATAAATCCAAGAGCAGAAGCAGGATGTAGAAACCAACAACTCTTACGAAATACTAAAGCATCTGCCAGAGGAGGACGAAGTTCAAGATCCGCTTAAAAACCAGCAGCCATCACAGGACAATCCTGCAAATCCTGCCCCTCCGCCCCCACGTCAGGACGCACAAGGGGAAGACAGAGGTGAAGGAGAAGGGGATACCCCAATGTAGCTGGACGAAAGGGATCTCGCTGGCATAGAACTGGAAAAGTTAGAAGAGGCCCTGAAGAAGCAAAACCTGCAAACCCTTCCTGAAGAGTAGCTGCGCAAGGTACACAAAGTATTCCTCAATTCCTCAGCGGGATCCTCTGCACGGCTAGGCATAGCCTCCGACTTGCAACTCGGCTCAAAGAAAATTCCTCGAGATAATAAGAGACGAGGGCGAAAGACGGCTCAACAGCTGATCAAGGAGGCAGGCAACCTCATGATAAACTCTGGACAGATCCAAAAGATCTCGGAGGTATACCTCCAAACCCCGGCATCAACCCAATGATGAAAATCCTCACATGGAACATCAGAGGACTTAACGGAAGGTCCAAGCAAAGGAACCTCCGAGAGTGCATAAAAGTCGAGAATCCAGACTTGCTCCTATTACAAGAAACCAAATGTGCAGGAGCAGAGGCAGAAATCATTCTTCAGCGTATTTGGAGAGACTGCAACTTCATATCCACAGACGCTGCAGGGGCCTCAGGAGGACTCGCTATCCTCTGGAACCCTGCTACCATACGTGTCTATAACCCCTTTTCAACCACAGGCACGCTCACGACGAGCTTCCAGCTCATCGGCTCGAACCAGGAGGGGAACATCACGAATGTCTATGGCCCCCAAAATAAACCAGAGAAGGATAAACTCATGCAAAGACTGGAGCATATCAAAACCCTGGTGTCCACGCGCAACTGGATCCTTGGAGGAGACTTCAATATGATCCTCACGCTGGAGGAGAAAACAGGAGGCACCAAGAAACTGGAGCAAGACAGTGGTAAGTTCAAAACCCTTATTGATCATCTCAAATTAGTAGACATAGAAAGTAGCAATGGTACTTTCACTTGGTCAAATCGCAGATCGGGAGCCCAGCACATAGCCTGCCGATTAGATCGCTTCCTGGTCTCGGAGGAGCTAATGGATTCGGGCGCGCAACTGGAAAGCCTGATTATACCCAGAGCTGGGTCCGATCACTGGCCACTAGCCCTCAACATGAACATGCAAGACACGCCACAATTCAAGCCGTTTCGCTTCGAGAAATTCTGGCTCCTTCATCCGGACTTCCAGCACCTAGCCAAGGATTGGTGGTCCCAAGCAGCAATAAATCATGGCTCACGCATGTATAGATTTCAGCAACGGCTCAAGAACTTCAAGGTACTGCTGAAACAATGGAACAAGAACTGCTTCAGAAACATCTTCCAAAGCATCCAAGGAATAGAAAAACAACTAGAGGAGATTCAGAAAATCTTCATTTCAGGCACCAGGACTGCTGATCTAATGAAGGAGGAAGAAAATCTATGCGATCAACTGGAGGAAAGAAAAAAATAGGAAGAGATCCTATGGAAGCAGAAATGCAGAGTGCAATGGCTGAAAGAAGGGGAGAGGAACACCAAATTCTTCCACAGGACAGTGATGCATCGCAGGCACGTCAACATAATCCCGCACCTAGAAGATGAACAGGGCAACATAGTCAGGGAGCACGCTGCGATAGAAGCTGAGCTTATCCGCTTCTACCGTGACCTTCTCACAGAAACACAGGAGGACAGAACCGAGGCCATACAAAGAATTACAAAACACATTCCGACCCTAGTAACCCCAGAGAAAAATACCACCCTCACAAGGCCTATCACTCAGGAGGAAGTGGATCAAGCTGTAAGGGATATGCCCCCAGGCAAAGCCCCAGGCCCTGATGGGTTCACCACATAATTCTTTCATAACTGCTGGGATCTGGTCAAGAAGGACGTCTGGGAAGTGGTAGAGGAATCCAGAGTTTCGGGCGTGGTCCTTCCAGCTTTAAACGCGACCTTCCTCGCCCTCATTCCCAAGGAAGAGCGAGTCACCAATGCAAATCACTTCAGGCCTATTTCTCTCTGCAATGTTATTTATAAAATCATCACCAAGGTCATTGCTAATAGGCTGAAACCAATACTGCCTCATGTCATCTCCAAGGAACAGTCCGGGTACGTGGAAGGCAGGCAAATCATGGACAACATCATCCTGGCGCACGAAGTCATCCACTCGCTCAAAACCTCCAAAACCCCAGGTATGCTAATCAAATTGGACCTCTCTAAAGCTTTTGATAGAGTCAGTTGGCAATATCTCAAAGCTGTCCTCAGCTCTTTTGGATTTGATCAAAACTAGATCAGCTGGATCCTCAACCTCATTTCCTCAACTTTCTTCTCCATTTTAGTCAACGACGTTCCATCGGGGCCCTTTTCACCTTCACGAGGAATCCGTCAAGGCGACCCCCTCTCACCCTTCCTGTTTGTGCTTATGGTAGAAGGTTTAGGCAGAACCATCTCGACAACCATCACAGACAAGTCCCTCAGAGGTCTGCCCCCCCACAACTTTCAACCAGCCCTCTCCCACAGTCAGTTTGTAGATGACACGCTTCTTCTCAACTCCCCTCGGCAAAGGAAGCCCTCTCTCTCAAAGCCATCCTCTCTGACTTCACGGAGGCCTCATGCATGTCCTTGAACCTAGAAAAATCCAAACTGTACTTCTTCAATACCCCTATTCCAGTTCAGCGCACATTTCCAGACTCCTTGGCATCTCAAGGAGCTCCCTTCCGTCCAACTACCTTGGCATACCCCTCACAAGTGAAGCCGCCAGATTTATCTCCTGGGAAAGCCTTATCCTCTCCATCTCCAACAGACTGAACCACTCGACCTTCAGGCCCCTCAACTTAGCCTCCCGGCTCGTACTCCTAAAATCGGTCCTACAAGCCCTCCCCACCTATCTCTTCACGGTTTTAGCTGCTTCCCAGCACGTTATAAGAGCCATAAAAACCTTACAGCGCAATTTCCTCTGGCATGGCCTTCAGCAAAACAAAAAGTGGGCCCTGGTAAGCTGGGACAAAATCTGCATGCCAAAAAGTCAAGGAGGTTTAGGCCTTCGAGACTCGGGGAAACTTAACCAAATTATGGGCGCCAAAATATGGTGGCGCTGGCTAAAGGAACCTACAACAGCTTGGGCGTGCATATGGAGGCTTAAATATGCTCCACTCACCCCTGACAATCAACTGATTAGGCACAACGCTAGATTCCAAGGCTCCAACATCTGGAACACCTCCTGGCACAACCGCACCTTAATTCAGAACCACGCCTTTTGGGAGATCAGAGATGGAGAAAGCGCCCTGTTCTGGCAAGACTCTTGG
Source organism: Picea engelmannii (assembly GCA_009831015.1). NCBI lineage: Eukaryota > Viridiplantae > Streptophyta > Pinopsida > Pinales > Pinaceae > Picea > Picea engelmannii. Next base: position 148,386 of record ML793368.1, on the reverse strand, counting down.
CAGCAATTCAAACCGCTTAATGATTCAGAAGACCTAGCTGCACTTCGATAATCCATTGACCCGCAAACCACCCTCAAAGTCAAAGACCTCTGGCAACCTCAAAGGCAGCACCTGCACTGGCGACAATGGAAAACCTCTCACCAAGACCTTGGTGTGCCTGAAAACTTCAATTTAGAAAGCTGGCACAACCAAGCCAAAAGGCGCAAGATCCCAATTAGAGAAGGAGCAAATATTTTGAGATGGGGATACTCCACCGCTGGAACCTTCACGATCAAGGAAGCCTACAACCTTCACAGTCATCCCCAACTCGAAAACAAAGAAGCCATCTGGAACAAAGTGTGGGGTTCAGCACTATGGCCTAAAATTTCCACTTTCCTATGGCTAATAGTGCACAACAGGGCTCTCACGTGGGATAATCTCAGGAAAAGAGGCTTCATTGGACCCTCCTTCTGCGCACTCTGCCGTCAGCAGGAGGAAACCAAGGAACATCTCTTCAATGGATGCAGCTACAATCAAAGTGTCTGGGATCAAAGTGCACAAACCATGTGCAAGTCCGGGCAACACCGAGGCAGCATAAATGAAACAATCGAGCATTGGGATAGAAGCTCCTACAAAAACGCGCTCCTCAATCACATCTGGCAGCTCTTACCTGGCTTCATCCTCTGGCAACTCTAGAAGGAAAGAAACAAAATAATTTTTCACTCGCAAGCCTCCCCACCAGAAGCCACTTGGGAGACCATCAAAGCACTGATCAAAGAAACAATACGATGTCGCCCCTGGAGTTTGGAAGACCTCAAGTGCACACCTGAAGAGCAGGGTATCATGCAACAGTGGCAACCCCTCCCCCCCTCTCACCAAATCCGGTGGATCAACAAACCCACTCCAACCAGCCCCTCCTCCTGGACACCCCCGCACAACCACTTCATCAAAATCAACTTCAATGGAGCAACCAAAGGCAACCCGGGAACAGCAGGATGGGGAGCAGTGGCTCGAAACTCGGAAGGAAAGATTTTGGGACTGTTCACAGGCTTCCTAGGGGAAACGACAAACAACATGGCAGAGCTCATGGGCGCTTTGAGAGGACTACAGGCTGCGTTGGAAAGAAGCCATCGTAACATAGTTCTGGAAGGAGACTCACAGGTCGTCATCCACCTCATCACCTTGCTTATACACGGAAGAGTGCCTTCTAAGATCTCACCAAGCTGGCGACTTTCAGGACTCTTGGAAGACTTCAAAAACCTCCTCACTCCTGCTCTCAGTATTGTGCCTTCACATGTAAGGAGAGAAGCCAACCAAGTAGCAGACAGTTTAGCTAACGAAGCGGTGGAAAAAGAAACAGATTACTCCCAATGGCTGGACGAGGCCCCAAACCACTCTGATGTCTTCCTTAGATGCTAGGCCTTAGCCAACAATGATCTGCTCCCCCCGAATGGGGTGCCACGCACTCATCCTAGGACACGCGGGAGGCTACGGGGACGCCAATTAATGGCATCAACCAACACAATCCCACCGCTGATCAACTGATTTATGGCTCGCACTAGTCACCTTAAAGTGACGAGCCTCCTCACGCGCGAGGATGGTACCAGGCGACAAAGAATTATCGTTCCAACGTTAATGGTGATCGCAAGCGAAGTTTCATGGGATTTAATAGAGGTAATGGGCAAGCGAAGGTTATATTGGCTTCAGGCAGCGCTCCTTTGGTATGAGTGGCATCTCCAATCTCAGCCAGGAGTAGCAGATCTGTCACCCTCCATCGCTCGGCCTCCAGAGACCGCCACAATGCCCAGGCTCCGAGGCAAGTCGCACCGCGGAGCAGCCTGGTACAGGGCCGAGTCCTGGCGAAGACGCTTAAAGCAATTTGAAAGTGCGCTCACCCTAGCATCCATCCGCCGAAGGCGAAATCCTCGGGTGCCTCCCAAGGCAATTGTTGAACATCTTAGCCCTGAGGAAGCAAGGAAAATTCATCCTCACTTGGTGGCTGTTGAGGAGCGTAGGCGTTGGATAGAAGCACACCAGGAAGAACACAGTGTAGCCGAGCGGGTGGACCTGAATTATCCACCCTGCATTGTTAAAGAGGAAGAACCACCCGACGAAACTCATTATCCACCTTGTATCGTCGAAGAGGAACAACCACCTGCTGAAGCCAACGAGCAGACGAAAGATAAGAGAACACCGCCTCGACCACCGGAAGACTCCAGTGCACACACAGTAAAGAACCCTGGCGCACGGACCCCGAGTGACAAGGAACAGATGGACCGCGACACTCTCCCAGACGTCTGGCACCTTTCACTGGTCTTTGAGCTCCGCAGTCTGCTCGACGACCTGGCCTTCCGCATTGCTCGAATGGATCAATGCATTGACATGCTCTTTGCAACATTCTCGAAGAATGCTCCAAAGAAGCAATGCCCCACATGCGCTCAGGAGTACTGGATCCCAGCAGGATGGAGCCGAGCCGGCCACAAGCGAGCGAGGTCGAGTCAACAATTCTGCAGGAACCCTGGTTAGAAGCTTTTTTGTTTTATGGGTCTAGTTAGTCTAGTTATGTTTCCGTTTTTGAACCCTGAAGGCACTGCTTCCCTGGTTTCCTTCGGGGAGGGCCAACAAGAATATGTTAAGCTAAATAAATTATGCTTGGTATAGACAATCCAACTGTCCTGGTTTCCTTCACAGGCAGGACAGTTGGAGACACCATCAGCAGCTGTATACTCCGGTTTTTTGAGAATATAGAAGGTCCCACTGTTTTTATTTTAAAAAAATATATATTAATTATTTGATTAAGAAAAAACAATATCAATATTAATTATTAATATTAGTTATTTGATTTCATTTATTATATTAAGTAAGACATAATATTTTATATTTTAAACCAAATGTTTAATAACAATATATTAAGAAGAAGCAATATATTAAGAAAGATGACATTTTATATTTTTGTTGACATTAAGATATTTCATATTTGTCTAAAGATATAAATTTCTTTTTGAAAGATTCCATTATAAAAAATATATTTCTAATGAAAATTTTATTTCATTATAAAATATAAAAATAAAATAATATATACAAAGAAAACACCATGACATGAAATCATTTGTCATCTTTGTGACACTAAAAGGGTTGAAGATGAAAAACACTTTCCCCCTATAATGTCCTTGTATGAACACTTTAGTTGTATGAATCTATCCAAGAAAAATAATACCATGACATCGGTCACAATTACTCATAAAAGGATTCAAGTTAAATATTTTAATACTATAAATCATAATTGCTTTTAACTCATTCCTTTTTCCTTTCTTAACAATTGCAAATTGTAACACCAAAAAGAGGAATGTATAAATGCATACTCTGATTTTATATATGCTTATTCAAAAGGGATAGATTTTATAGTTCAAGATTATATGTTATCAATGTCCTTAAAAAAAGTATGACTCTAAGTTTCATTCTCTGTAATATATTACATCAGTTCAAATTTCCTATATTTTTCACAAAGGAAACACTTTGTTAGAATTTTTTTTAAAGCTTCACCAACGCTTACTTTTCATAATGTGTGGAATGAACATTATGAACCTTTTTGTGGGATGAACATGCCCTTGAGGTTGTAATACAATGAAAAAAATGATACATTATAATGTGAGTGATCCAGGTGGATATCGGTGGCCACCCACCATTTCCAACACTCTCAAAATAGTTTTCTGACAATTTTGACAATTTACTATTTTTAACAGTTTTTAACTTCCGGGGCCATTTTGAGGGCCTAAATGAAGGTTTTTTGGGACTGAGTTTCTAAATGATAGAAAAAGTCTCTGATTGAGCCCCCAAAATGAATCTACTCTATGATACCTTTCCAACGGGATATCATGCACCTAAGATGAATATCGTATGCAAAAGTTAGGACCCCAGGAAGTTGATGTACTAACTTACCCAAATGAGGCCCACATGTCTTTTGGCGCTTCATCTCCTAGGGCTAGGTTTTTGGATGTCTAGGGTTTTTGACATTACTTTTTACTATAAAATTTCTTTCAGAGCCTCATTGAAATCATCTTCTTTCGAATGAGCTCAGCCATCACTTCTCTTTTCAGAGATAAGCCACCACCATTCTAGCAAGCTTGTTTTCTGCTGCATTTTACAGTTTCAACTTATTTTCTTATTGAATAGAAAACAATTTTTACTATATCTTTGTTATTCTGTGTTAATCATCTTTTAAAAATTTGTATTCATTTCGTTATGCTCATAAAATATGGATCAATGGTATCAAAGCATTCTTCTCCATGTTGTCTTAATGCATGTCCCCAACGAGGTCAGGGTACAAAGAATTGGGTCTCGAACTTGTTTCTCTTGAGGAAAAAATCTCTCACATGCCCAAATGACCTCTCATGGAAGGAGAAAATAAATATGAAGGGACAAGAGATCCTTTCAAAATGTTAATTGATGAATCCCTCATGCAACAGAGGAATGAGATGATGGATAGTTTCAAGCAAATCCTTCGGAGGCTACCAATAGGAGACACATATTCCTCAAGCGGAGGCATCGCCCCCTTCAAGGTACAAATCAAATTTTATATTCCTATATTTGAAGGTTAGATAGATGCAGATGTTGTGGACAAGTGGTTGAATCTTCTAGAAGGCTATTTTTCTGTCCATAACTTTTCAAATAGAGAAAAAATTACTTTTGCGCTCCTCAAAGTCGTTCCCCATCTAAAAGATCAGTGGAAAAATCTTTGTGAGAAAAAGGAAACCAATGAACCCTCATTATTTACAGTTTCGACCACCTAGGAATTCTTTGGGGATGATATTACCGAACAATACTACCCTGTCGGAAGTTATGACGACTTTTATACCAAATGGACCACACTATGGTAAGAAAGAGACCAAGCAGTGGCAGATTTCAAAAATATCTTCCATAGCCTGTGCACCAAGTTGGGTATCAAAGATTCAGAATGACATCTGGTGCTCAAGTACTGCGATGCTTTGCATAGATACATCTAGACTGAAATGGAATTTCTGGACATCTCTTCCTTGGGCACGGCCTATAGATATGCCATCAAAATCGAGCAGAAGCTCAAACAAAAGATGCAACAATTTGGGCTTGGGAACCCCTCATAGCAAAAACTAGGAAAGGGCATCCCCAACCTACACAACAAAGGATAGAGAAAATATGGGTAGTATCAGGACACTAAAAAGACAAAGAAGGATACCAGGAAGTGGTGCATCCTTGTGCAACTTCCATAAGAGCCCTTGGCATAACACTATTGATTGCCGCTCAAAGAAGTCATTGGTGGCTAAAGTGAAAGCCTCTGAATCAGATGCGAGTTTTGACTCTGAGTCATAACCAAAAAGGGGAAGATGAATCATTGACACAAATGAATCATTGACACAAAACCTAGTTCCACCATTGCTACCAACAATCTCCAAATTGGTGAACCAAACGAGTCATAGGAAGGCGACCACCTTTTCCATTCAAAGATGTGGGTAAAAGGCACCCCGATGCACTTCATCATTGATATAAGTAGCTAGAAGAACCTCATCTCAACAAAGGTCATCGAGCAATTGTCCCTACCAACAATGCCACACCCGCAACCCTACACCACTAGATGGCTCCGCTAAGGAAGAGATATTCATGTCAGCCAACAGTGTCGATTGTCATACGACATCAAGCCCTTCAAAGACGAAGTATTGTGTGATGCTGCTCCTCTCAAAGTTTGTAATGTTATTTGAGGACAACCTTATTTATGGAAACATCATGTTGTATATGAATCTAGGCCTTGTAGTGTTATTATTACTTTGAATAGAAAATTGTACAGGATACTTGAGGTTGTCCCTCCTAGTAATATTTCCTTGATCTCTGCCAAGCAATGCAGGAAGGTCATCTCTCAGCCTGAGAAATTTGTCTTCTTTTTTATTCACTCTTAGAGTAAGTGAAATATTACAGCCACATCCAGGGCCTCCATGGTCGATCTCTCCACACAACATAAGCAAGTGGATAAGTTCATGGAAGAATACTCATATATCTTATCCTCTCCTACCTGGGTACCCCTTCACTGTCAGGTCAAGCATCCCATATATCTAAACCTAGGCGCACTACTACCCAATGGGTCGGCCTACCACTGCTCTCTGTTAGAAAAATAGGAGATCAAGAGGTAGATCCAAGAACTACTCAACAAGGGGAACATCCATCCCATCTCATCTCCTTGTGGGAGACCAATCGTACTAGTGTAGAAAAAATACAGGACCTGACAACTCTGCATTGATTATTGGGCCCTGAATAAAACCAGATTCTTGAACCGGTACGTGATTCCCTGAATCCTTGCCCTCCTTGATCAACTCACGGGGGAAAAATCCTTCAGTAAGATTGATCTAAAGTTTGGATACCACCAAGTCCCAATAGAACATATAGATATATGGAAGACTTCCTTCAAGTCAAAAAAAGGTCTTTTTGAATGGTTGGCCATGCCCTTTGGTTTGAGAAATGCTCCAACAAATTTTATGAGGATGATGGACGATATCCTGTGACCTTTCACCAATACTTTTGTAGTGGTGTATCTATATGGCATCCTCATCTACAAAAAGACTTGGGAAGAACACTTGCAACATATTCAACAGGTTCTTCACAGCCTGCGGCAGTACAAACTATATGAAAAATTGGAAAAATGTTCCTTTGGCATGGACAAGGTCCATTACTTAGGCTACATTGTTGATCAACATGGTGTGCATGTAGACCAATCCAAGATCTAGGTCATCTGTGACTGGCCAACCGCAACCACACTCACTGAGCTTCAGAGCTTCATGGGCCTCACCAATTTCTATCGCAATTTCATGTTAAGATTATCTCATATCGCATGGGACCTCAGCCAAGTAACCAGGGGTGGCGGTAAGGAAAACATTGTGTGGGGCCTATCCCAACAAAAATCATTCAATGAATTGAAGCAACATTTGTGATCATCCTAGGTACTTTCATTACTAGACCTGCAACATCCCTTTTATATTGAGACAAATGCTTCAAACTATGTTGTGGGCGTCGTTCTAACTCAACATGACCACCCCATGGAGTATCAAAGTGAGACACTATCATATTTTTTTCGTAAGTACCCTAATTACAAAAAATAAATGTAATCCAGTGTGCAAGCCTCCTGTTAGTGGAGACATTACATTTTTGGGGAAGGAGACAATCATCCACACTGATCACAAGCCACTACATTTCATGCAGACCAAAAGAAAATTGCAGAATGACCGCCATCAGAAGTGGTCCACATATTTACAATAGTTCCACCTCAACATCAAGTATTAAATAGGAAGTACCAATGGAGTTGCTAATTTTCTTATTTGACCTCCAGTCGTGACACTCACCATGATGCTAGACTCTTACAACCATGAGATCTATGGATGGTCCCACCTCTATGAGATAGACCGTGACTTCTCTACCACCTACCAAATCTTGGGAGAAAAATCAATGGTCGCTAATTTACATCTTCATGATGGGTTGTTGTGTCATTTGGGCCATCTCTGCATTCCATCAAGCGAGCACAAAAAGTTTATTTGGGAATGTTACTATAGTTAGGTGGCAGGACACTTTGGCATCGAAAATACAGTGGCAGTGCTGCAAAAACATTTCTACTGGATGAAATTCAACAGGATGTCATCAAGTATATCTGGTCCTACACTACATGTGCTATTGCCAAACTGGCCACTAAGAAAAAGGGAATGTACACCCCTCTTCCTACTCTTGACAAGCCATGATAATCCATCTCAATGGACTACATGTCAAGCCTCACGTTCACCAAGAGGGGAAATGACTCTATTTTTTTGGTTGTTGATCTTTTTTCCAAGATGACGATTATGAACGCCTGGAAGAAGAGCATCAATGCAGAGGCCACTGCAAAGATCTTCTTTGAACTTATTTTGGTACACTTTGGGATCCGATAAACAATTGTCTCAGATCGGGACAATTGGTTCCTCAACACATTCTAGTTGACCCTCTGGTCACTGTTGGATACCAAGCTCACCAAATCCACTTCCTTTCACCCTAAGACAGATGGAGAAACTGAGGTCACCAATCGGATGATCGTAAATATCCTACGCATGTACAATTCCAAGAACCCCCGCTCATGGGATGAGAACCTTCCTTATTCCCAGCATAGATACAAATGATCCCTGCATAGGTCAACTAGCCACAACCCCTTTCAGGTGGGGTTGGGATTCCAACCATTTGGCCCCATGGATGTTGCACTACCCTTGGTGACCACCTTAGCCAAATTGTCTCCTGCTCCACCAGAAGTTGACAAAGACACCTGGTTCATTGAGAGGATCCATCACATCCACCAACAGGTTCAAGATATTTTACAAAATTCCAATGCCAAGTAAAAGAAGTGCCATGATCAACATTTGGTGCCACATAAGTTTTAGGTGGGAGACAAAGTTTTGTTGCACTTGCAGAAAGAACGCCTTATAGGGCCCCATCGAAAGTTTCACCCACTCCATTATGGGTCGTACATCATCACCAAATTTGTGGGTGAAAATTCTTTTGATCTCAACATTTCCCCTTTCCTTGGCCTGCACCCAATCTTCAACGTGGCTCTCCTTCGACCATATTTACCACCATTATTAGACACCTCAGAGATAGCAGAGCAGTTGAAACCAACAGAGATCAACCCTTACTACATGCAATAGGCATCCAGTGATCATATTGTGGACACACATATCAAGGGTGCTCAACAGCAAAGGATCAATCTTTATCGAGTCATCAAAGCAGGGCAACTCTTGCACCAAGGCAAGTGGGTCACCTGGGGCCAAATTCAGCATAAATTTCCTCATCTGATGGGGGAAATCAATCCAATGGACACCATTTCTTACTAATGAGGGAGGATTGATCCAGGTGGATAATGGTGGCCACCCAAATTTTCCAACTCTCTCAAAACAATTTTCTGGTAATTTTGACAATTTACTATTTTTAGTAGTTTTTAACTTCTGGGGCCATTTTGAGGGCCTAAATGAAGTTTTTTCGGGATAGAGATTATGAATTATGGACAAATGATATTATTTATCCCCCAAAATGAATCTCCTTGATGATACCTTTCCAACGAGCTATTATGCACCTAAAACGAAGATTGTATGCAAAACTTACGAGCCTTGGAAGTTGATGTACTAACTTGCCCAAATGGGGCCCACATGACTTTTGGCACTTCATCTCCTAGGGTTAGGTTTTTGGATGTCTATGATTTTTGACATTATTATTTATTGTAAATATTCCTTCAAAGCCTCATTATAATCATCTTCTTGCGAATGAGCACAGTCGTCACATCTCTTCTTAGAGATAAGTCGCCACCATTCCAACAAGTTTGTTTTTCGCTGCATTTTACAGTTTCAGCTTATTTCATTATTGAATAGAAAACCAGTTTTACTGTATCTCTTTTATTCTGTGTTAAGCATCTTTTAATAATCTATATTCATCTCATTCTTCTCATAAAATATGGATCAGTGATGAACGTAGTAATTTTTTGTTGTGTCGAACATACTAACGTTGGAAAATGATGAACATAGTAATGTTGCAATCTAACGAACATAATAATGTTGCAATGTGATGAACATAAATTGACGTCGTAATGTGATGAACATAGGCATGTTGTCATAAAATAAACAGGCACTTCACTCTAGTGCACGTCATCATGTCATCACAATATGATGAACATTTCCTCATTTTGCAATGTGACACACTTATTCTAACGTCGCAATGAGATGAACAATTCCAAACATAGCAATGTGTCGAACAAATTAAATTTTCAATCTACCAAACATATTAACGTAACAATGTGATGGACATATAATGTTGCAATGTGATGAACATATTAAAGTCGCAATGTGACAAAAATAGTAATATTGCAATCTACCAATCATAGTAATATTGCAATGTGATGAACATAGGCATGCCATTGCAATGTGGATAATAACGTCACAATGTAACAAACATAAATAGAGGTTTCAATGTGTCCCATATCGCTTTTTCCTTGCAATATGATGAACATTTCCTTGCATTCCAATATGATGCACATATCCTGACTTCACAATGTGACAAATACTTCCAAATTTCGCAATGTGTCAAAATTATTAACATTGCAATCTACCAAATATCATATTGTCGCAACGTGATGAACATAAAAAACCTTTTCAATGTGATGAACATATATGGATTTCACAATATGAGGAACATATACATACATCATAATGTGAGAAACATTTCCAAATGTTGCAATGTGTCAGAAATATATGAATGTGGATAGGCATGTCTTCACACAATGTCACACATCATATTATCATCGCAATGTGATGAAAATTTCTTGATGTTGCATTGTGACACACTTATTCCAACGTCGCAATGTGACAAAAATTTCCAAATGTCACATTGTGTTGAATGTAGTAACGTTGCAATCCACTAAACATAGGAAAGTCACACTGTAATGAACACATAACATTGCAATGTGGATAATAGTGTCGCAGTGTGACTAACATAAATACATGTTACAATGTAATGAGCATACATACATGTCGCAATGTGGAAAACATTTCCTCATGTTGCAATGTGACACACATATCCTGACGTCGCAATGTGACAAACACTTCCAAATGTTGCAATGTGTCGAACATATTAATGTTTCCATCTACCATGAATAGTGACATCATGATGTGATGAACATATACAGAATCCACAATGTGACAAACATTTCCAAACATCCTAATGTGTCGAACATAGTAATAATGAAATATACCAAACATTGTAATGCAGCAATGCAACGAACATATATGGACATCAAATGTGATGAACAATTACGAACATCGCAATCTGATGAACATAGCCTTCTCATAGCAGTGTGATGAACATAAATCGGCTTTGTAATGGGACAAATGCAATGTGATAGACATTTCCAAATATCACAATGGGACAAACACAACCCATTGTCGCAATTTGATGTACACAACCCAATGTATCGATGTGATAAACATTTTTCGATGTCTCAATGTGAGGAACATAACCCACTATCGAACTATGACAAACCTATTCCAATTCCATATCGTGAGAAACATAAAGCCTTCGTCTTAATTTGATGACCATAACCTTATGATTTCAAGTGATGAACAAAAGCTAATGTCACAATGTGATGAACAAAACCTTATATTGACATGTGATGAGAAAAAGATGATTTCACAATGTGATGAACACAAACTGATGCTGTCATGTGATGAACAAAACCTGATGTCGTAATTTGATGAACAAAACATGATCAACATTGCAATGCAGTAGTGCCATAGTAAACTATGGTAAACATAATCAACATGGCCCACCATGATCATATCCACATGGTCAACGAAGGTCAGCCATGCGCATGTCCAACCATAATAAACTGTGATCAACCATAGTCAACCATGGTGATGGTCAACCTCACTCAACCATGATGAAGGACAACCATGATCAACCATAGCCAACCTTTCATTCGCAAAGTCAACCAAAGTCTACCGAACTTAACCATGTTCATGGTCAACCATAGTCATTATCAATTAAGGTATTATTGTATAAATACTTAAATAATGTATTATTAATGTATTACTACTTTAATAATGTATTTATTAAGGCATTAATACTTTAAGAATGTATTTATTAACATATTATTACTTCAATAATGTATTATTAATTTATTAATGATTAAATATGTTACATTATACATTAATATATTGATACTTTATTAATATATTTATTACTTCTTTTTTTTTTGTTAATGTGGCTGAACTTGTTGGCATCAGGATGAAACTGTGGCTTGAGAAACCGTGACTCAGGGGCATCTAAGCCGTCAAAATCACCCAGGGATCGCACCCAGCTTGAGCCACACCAACCCTTAACATGGTTGGATTTTTTGTCACCGCAGGTTTCGAACTGGTGACTTTTCAACACGGAGTGGCCTAACAACACACTCCGTCACCGACTGTCCTACACCTCGGGGACAATATATTTATTACTTCAATAATGTATTATTAATTTATTACTAATTAAATATGTTATATTATACATTAATATATTAATACTTTACTAATGTATTTATTAATTTATTTAATGTATTAAAGGTATTAAACAAATTTTTTTATTATTACTTTAGCAATGTATTATTAATCTTTTACTTTATTACTATCTTAATATTTTAACATTATAGTAATTAATACATTACATTATTAATGCATTAATTAATTAATACTATATATTATACATTTATGTAAATTAATATTTTAATTTATTATATTAATATAATATTATATTATTGCTTTAGTATTGTATTTATTAAAAATTATTAATTTATTAATTAATTAAATTAATATATTATAATATACATTAATGTATTAATGTCATTCATAGTCATGACCATAATCAACCACAATCATTTTCAATAAATGTATTAATACTTTAACAATGTATTAATTAATATTGTATTTATGTATTAATTAATTAATATATTATATTATTAATATATTAATATTTAATATGTTACATTACTAATATTGTATTAACACTTTATTTTATATATTATAACAATGTATTAATAGTTTATCATGTTGCATTATACATTAATGTATTACTTTATTAATGTATTAATATTTTAGTAATCTATTTAGTAATGTATTTAATGATCTATTTATTGTATTAATATTGTATTAATTTATTATTGTATTATTGTTTTATCAATGTATTAATTACTTAATTAATGCATTACATTATTAATCTATCAATCATTTAATATGTTATAGTAGACACTAATGTAAATTAATAATTTAATTTATACATGTTTATTATATATTATATTAATGTTACATTACACATCAATGTATGATTACTTTAATGTATGATACTTTTATATATTAATGTAATATACATTAATATTTTAATGTATTATATTTACATTAATGTAATGGAATACTAAATACATTAATACATTATATTATCAATGTACCAATCAATTAATATGTTACATGTATACATTAATACTTTAATTTATACTTTTTTATTATATATCAAATTAATATTTATATATTAAATTAATGTAATATTAAAATATTATATTAATTAAATGTATTAATATATTAATAGTCATTCCATAGGTATGTTGGTTATTAATTAGCAACAACCACTTTATAAAAGTGGTTGATTCACATTTTCAAACTAATAAGACCGCTTATATCAACCATTTTTATAAAGTGATTATTATTAGTATATTACTTTATTATAACTTTAAATCAAACAAAATATATATTTTCTTAAAAATGTTTTAATTTAATATAATAATTATATATAATTAAATAATAAAAATTAAAATAATTATAAATACTTAAAATCTATAATAATATATTAATTATTTATAAATTTAAATCAAACAAGAAATTACAATGACTATTCTATATTTAAAAGTAAAATTGAGGAGATTAGTTAAACACAATATCAATAAAGTTTTCAAAACCTTTAAAAAAAAAAAATTAACAAGTAAAAATCTTAAACTAAAAAAACAATTTTAATCTTAAAAAAGCCATAATTTAATGAATATAAAATTATATGATTAATTTAAAATTTAATGATACATGACTTATTGCTTTTAT
>ML793368.1:92505-116874 GCA_009831015.1 Picea engelmannii | reverse complement strand
TATATATATATATATATATATATATATATATATATATATATATTACAGATTTGATTGAGTTTTTAGTTATTCTTTTTATAGGAAAGTCACTTGATAAAATACAAACTAGAAGAGATTACTATAATGAATATAATTAAACACTCTTTTTTGTTCTTTACTCTTATCTCGCGTTGCAAAAACCCAACAAATATAACCCTTGTTTTTACAAGAAAATGAACATGATTATAGACCATATAATGCTTCTATTGTTACATAAACTTAACCATAGCAATTGAATGAATTTAGTTGATGACTAATCAATTATAGATTCACTGAACAAAATTTCATGTGGGAGTTTTAATCACTTAATTAGATGGGTAAATTTTTTTAAACATCATCACTGTTGTTGACTCAAAATGAAATGATTGTCATTCCTTTGAAAATAACGATTGTTGTTCCCTTCATACATAATATCATCCACCCAAAATAACGATTGTCGTTCCTTTGAAAAGAACGATTGTTGTTCCTTTGACAATTTTTTTCTTATTGTGTCTCCTTTCTCAAAACATGCCATTGTTATGTCAGTCACTCCTTTGGGTATGACCTTCACTGATTCCTTTTCTTCAACACTAGCTCTAATTTGTCATTTGGTGTGGATCATTTAACATACCTTAGTAAACTATTTTTGGATTAATTTCTCTGAATCCTCTTAAAAAATGTTCACAATTCTTTAACCACCATAACTCATTTCTTTCCCTTATATATCTACATATCTTGAATGGTAATTTCTTTCATATCATAATAAGGAATCTTAAATACATTCTTACTTGGCATTATTACACTTTTTATTCCACCCTTCACTCTTAAGGAGTAGATGAGCCTCCCTTGATAGAGCTCTAAAAAAAATAAAATGTAAAGTTTTTAACAAAGTAATAAACTTCTTCCATTAAGAATAGGGGGTCTCATCAAGAGCCAATCTACCATGATCATCAAATAATAACATAAGTAAAATTCCCATTATGGCTACCACACTAGGGCAATGGCCTTTGGCATTTTGTTTTCGTCAAAGGACAAGAGGTCTCATCATGAGCCAACTTGTTCACTTAGGTTATGATCTAGTGAGTGGAATTATCATCATCTAGCTACCAAACCAATATAATGGTCTTCTTGGGAAACGACAAAATCAAACCATTTATTAAGGATATGGTCTCATCTATGGGTTAAAATCCAACCCTGTCGAGGCTATGGACACCTTCTAGCAGTAGTGGCTCTGCCTATGGTATCAAATTTCACCTTAAAAATACGCCAATTTTTAATGCGTTCTTAGATTTCCTTTTTGAAACAATGAGGTTGTCATTCTAGATATATCCAAGAAAAAAAAGGGGAAATTACCAATATGTGGAACATTTTAAACATGTGAGCAAATTTAAAATCATTTAGAATCTTTTTCCTCAAAGGGTTTCTACCATGGGTACAATAATTCAAATTTCCCACACAAATTGATGATTATCGTTAGTACCATTAAAGTGCTTGATTGAAAAGTTATTAATGATTGTATTTTCCAACGACGACAACGACATAAAAATTTCACCTCATAGTCATTACCTGTTATTATTACACTCGTATATTTGATGGTAGAGGTCGACCTTTCCATTTATGGGGGGTAAATGCCCGAAACATTTATCGATAGGTTTCAATGAATGCAGTAATTACGAAAATGCACATTTTTCTATATATACACAATGTCATTCTATATTTTGTATGTTCGTTGTTTTCAAAATATGGTTGAGTTAAGATGCAAAAAGGAACGCTAGTCGTCCTCACCTACTTACAGAAATATGGGAGGCCGAAGTGTGCAACAGAAACCAACATTACTACAGGTAACTAAGCATGCAAGAGAAATACTACAACGTCTGGGGTGGATAGAGTACTTCAATTGGTTGCAAGGATATGATACAGACATTATGATCGAATTCTTTCATAACTTACAGGGAGAAACCTCCATGGTTCAAGATATATGAATCCCAGTCACTCAAGAAATCATAGCATAGGTTGCGTTCCTTCCTAACACATGAATACAATGGTCTAGAAGATATACAGAGCTCGAAGAAGATGTAGAATCCTTCGTAGACCCTAGAGAGGAATTGGATAAAAAGGGAAAGGGACTTAACCCCAACACTCTCCACAAATCCTGGAAAGAAATGGAAGGTTTCATACAGAGGTATATCACCTGGGACAGAAGATATAATGTGATCCACCCATGCCACCTCAAACTACTAGCTTCTCTCAAACAATGGTTAGTAATCAATTTACCATTTTTTCTAAATGTTATGTTACATAAGGTCGCTATAAGAACACATAAGGCAAAACATCTTGTTACTATAATCAACCACCATGGATTGGTAAAACTGATATTAAATAAGGCCCTAAATCAATTTAGGTAACTAAGCATGCAAGAGAAATACTACAACTTCTGGGGTGGATAGAGTACTTCAATCGGTTGCAAGGATATGATACAGACATTATGATCGAATTCTTTCATAACTTACAGGGAGAAACCTCCATGGTTCATGATATATGAATCCCAATCACTCAAGAAATCATAGCAGAGGTTGCGTTCCTTCCTAACACATGAATACAATGGTCTAGAAGATATACAAAGCTCGAAGAAGATGTAGAATCCTTCGTAGACCCTGGAGAGGAATTGGATAAAAAGGGAAAGGGACTTAACCCAACACTCTCCGCAAAGCCTGGAAAGAACTGGAAGGTTTCATACAGAGGTATATCACCTGCGACAGAAGATATAATGTGATCCACCGATGACACCTCAAACTACTAGTTGCTCTCAAACAACGGTTAGTAATCAATTTACCATTTTTTCTAAATGTTATGTTACATAAGGTCGCTATAAGAACACATAAGGCAAAAAATCTTGTTACTATAATAAACCACCATGGATTGGTAAAACTGATATTAAATAAGGCCCTAAATCAAAC
This sequence comes from Picea engelmannii, assembly GCA_009831015.1. NCBI lineage: Eukaryota > Viridiplantae > Streptophyta > Pinopsida > Pinales > Pinaceae > Picea > Picea engelmannii. The sequence continues at coordinate 113,899 of ML793368.1, read as the reverse complement.
TCAAATAACCTGGGGGGATATTATTGAGGCCAATACGCCTTTACAATTAGAGCAACCTGAATTAGATCATGAAGGCCCAACCCAAGGAATTGAAGTATAATAGGAAGATGAACCTACTGCATAAATGGAAGTTCTGCCTCCTCAACCTGAAGTCAGGGCAGACTTCGTCCAATTTTCAAAGACTCGGACCTCACAAGCAGAGGCATCAACGAGGAAGAGAAAAATAGCAATGGATTCTCCTAAAGCCCCCATTGAAGGGAAAATAAGAAGAAAATGGATAAGACGACATGAAGAAACCTAGGAAACAATAGAGCAACTTGAAGAAATTCAGGACACAACATAACAGCCTGAAGAAATTTAGGACACAACAAAAAAGCATGAAGAAATTCAGGACATAACATAGCATCCCGTATAGGAAAGTGCTCAAGGAATTGAGCAGACATAACAAACACCACAAGGAAAAAATCAGGAAAATACCCAACCAACATTGGTACACCTCATAGAACAAGTTTTGGAAATATATGAGGTAGATATTCTTGGTTGTGGAGCCTGATTATCTTCCTGATTTAAAGGTTTTTTGTTTTCAGTCGTGTTTATGCCCCATGAAGAATTTACACCCCAGAAGTATGTACACTCTTCCACGCGGAGGACTGCAGAGGGGTGTTACCCCCTCTGCGGGGTTCAAGGGTGAAGCCCCCGAAGTAAAAATTGCCTTGTAAAAGTATATTGTAATTTCATTGTAAATCTAGACCATTCATTATAAGGTCACATATATAACAATAGAAGTTATGTTAGGGTTTTTTTCCGTAGAAGGAAACCCTCTCTTATGAGGGAAATATATTGTGGTTGTGTATCATAGTGAATATTTTATTGTGAGATAGGAGACTATGAGAGAGAGAAGAGGAAGTTACAACAGGTTTGTTGTAGGTTGTATTGCGTCAATTACTAGATAATAATAAATGAAAGACCTACCAATTTCTTTGGTGGACATAGCCCACAATGGGTGAACCACATATATCTGTGTCTCTATTGTATTATGTATCTTCTGTGTTTTATTTCCACATTTGTTTTATTTTATTGCTCTGCAATCTTGTTTTTCTAACAACTAGTATCATAGAAAAAGGTAACTTGCAGGAAAAGAGAGTTCCTAGTTCGAGTGGGAGAAATGTTGAAATATGGAAAGTTTAGGGTCGACAAATTTAATGTCCAAAACTGCCATATATGGAAGATGCAGATGGAAGATTATTTATATCAGAAATATCTATTCCTACCATTGGGATGAATAGGAAAGAAGCCAATGACTATGAAGGACGAAGAATGGGAGATTCTTGATAAAAAGGCTCTAGGAACGATACGGCTAAGCCTGGTAGCTTCGGTGTCTTTCAATATTTCGAAAGAAAAGACAATGAAGGATTTGATGGATACATTGGCTAAATTGTATGAAAACCCCTCGATGTTCAATAAGGTATTTCTAATGAAGAGATTATTTAATATGAAGATGTCAGAAGGTGGGTCTATGGCATATCATTTAAATGAATTTAGTATGGTTACTAATCAACTAAGTTCTATAAAAGTGGAGTTTGATGATGAGTTCAGGGCTCTTATAATCTTGTGCTCATTGCCAGAAAGATGGAACGACTTGTTCATGGATGTAAGTAACTCTGTCTCTGGTTCAAATACTTTAAAATTTGATGATGTTGTTGGTTTTATCCTTAGTGAGGAAATGAGACGGAAAATCACAAGTGAGACATCGGGTAATGCACTGAACAGAGAGAATAGGGGAAGAAAAAAGGATAGAGGAAAGGGCTCAGGGAACCATGGGAATTATAGGAAGGGAGGAACCAAATCCAAACTTGGAAAGATATAGTGCTTGAATTGTGGGAAGAAACGACATCTTAAGAAAGACTGCAGAGCTCCAAAGAAACAAAGAGATGGACAACAAGAGAGAAATCAGGAAGAAAATGTAACAGGTGATGTGTTACAAGATGATTTTATTCTTTGTGTAGATAATATTTCTGAGTATTGGGTAGTAGATTCAGGGGATTCATTTCATTTCACACCCCATAGGAAACATTTTCTAGATTATGTTCAAGGTGATTTTGGACAGGTTCATTTGGGTGATGATGCACCATGCAAAATTGTTGGAATGGGAAAGGTAAAAATAAAGCAACGCAATGGAAACCAATGGTTGTTGAAAGAGGTAAGACATGTTCCAGATTTAAGGAAAAATCTAATTTCAATAGGGCAGTTGGAAAGTGAAGGTTGTATATCCATATTTACAGATAAGATGTGGAAGTTCATCAAAGTATCGTTGGTGATAGAAAAAGGAGAGAAGGTAGGTACATTGTATTTATGTACTGGTAATATTGGCTCTTATATCTCTTTAGATTCTACTGGAGTGGATACAACATTGTGGCATCATAGGCTGAGACACATGAGTGAGAAGGGAATGTAGATACTTCACAAAATAAATTTGTTTTTAGATCTTAAACAAATTGATTTGGACTTCTGTGAGCATTATGTTTACGGAAAACAAAAGAGAGTCAGATTTCTCAGAGTTAGGAAAGAAAAGAAAAATGAAAGGTTAGAGCTTGTTCATACATATATATGGGGACCAGGTCAAGTATCATCTCTTAGTGTCTCTTGTTATTATGTTACTTTTATTGATGATGCAACTAGAAAAAATTGGGTTTATTGCATTTGACAAAAAATTGATGTTTTTGATACTTTTAAGAAATGGAAAGATTTGGTTGAGAATGAGACAGGAAAAATTTTGAGGTGTCTCATATTAGATAATGGAGGTGAATATTGTAGCAAGGAGTTTGATTATTACTGTTCATACCATGGGATTCATAGAGAGAATACAGTTACAAGAACACCACAAGAGAACGCTATGTCAAAAAGGATGAACAGGACAATCATGGAGCGTGCAAGGAGTATGAGATTGCATTCTAGTTTTCCCTTACAGTTCTAGGCATATTTTCTAGATATTGTTGTTTACTTAATAAACAGGGGACCTTCAAGCTCTTTGGATTGTAGAATTCCAGAGGAGGCATGGACAGAGAAAAAAAAAAGGTAAACTGTTCTTTATTGAAGACTTTTGGTTGTGAAGAATTTGTCCATATTGATAAATAAAATAGAATAAAGCTTGAGGAAAAATCTAAGAAGTGTACCTTTATTGGATACGGTGTTAATGATTTTGGTTATTGCTTATGGTATTATGAAAATAACAAAATCATTAGGAGTAGAGATGTCATATTTAATGAGAAGGTCATGTACAAAGATTAGTTGCAGGGAAAGAAACAGGAAAAAGAAAAACCAGAATATACAATGCTTGATGAGATCACTGGAAAAGAAATTCCAAAGGAACCAGAAAATCAAAATGTACAACAACAATTACCTCAAACTCCTGTAAGTGTAGTTAGAATATCTACCAGGTTAAGTATACCCCCTGAACGATACTCTCCTTCATTGTATTATTTATTGTTGACTGATTGTGGTGAACCAAAATGTTATGAAGAGGCAATGTAGGTAGACACCAAAAACATGTGGGAGAAAGGTGTGAAGGAGGAAATGGATTCCTTCGTAAATAACCAGACTTGGGACTTGGCTCAATTTCTTGCAGGAAAAAGAGCATTGCAGAATAAATGGGTTTACAAGTTGAAGGAAGAAGATGGAGGAATAAAGAGGTACAAGGCTAGACTTGTTGTAAAGGGGTCTTCACAAAAGAAAGGTATAGATTTTGATGAAATATTTTCTTCTGTTGTTAAAATGGCTTCAATTAGGACTATTTCAAGTCTTGTGGCAACAGAATATTTTCATATTGAACAGTTATATGTAAAAATAACTTTTCTCCATGGGGATTTGGAGGAAGAGATTTATATGCAGCAACCACAGGGGTATGAGGTCAAAGGAAAGGAGAATTTTGTATGCAGGTTGAATAAGAGATTGTATGGCCTAAAGCATGCTCCAAGGCAGTGGTATTTGAAGTTTGACAAGTTTATGAAAAAACATGGTTATAGTAGATGTCATTCTGATCATTGTGTTTATTTTAAAAAGATAGAAAATGGAAGCTATATTATCTTGCTATTCTATGTAGATGACATTGTTGTTGCATGGTCTAATATGAAGGATATAAATTTTATCAAGAAGAAATTAGCTAATTCATTTAGGATTTGGGTGCTACAAAGAAAATCCTTGGTATGAGAATAACAAGAGATAGGAAAAGTCGCAAATTGGCATTGTCTCAGGGTGAGTACATAGAGAAGGTGTTGGAGAGGTTCAGAATGCTGAATACAAAACCAGTTAGTACACCTTTTGCCAACCATTTCAAATTAACCAAAGAAATGTGTCCCAAGACATAGGAGGATATATAATACATGTCCAGGGTCCCTTATTCATCAATAGTTGGTAGCTTGATGTATGCGATGGTTTGTATAAGACCAGATATTGCACATGCAGTGGGAGTTTTGAGCAGATATATAAAAAATCCAGGTAAGAACATTGGGAGGAAGTAAAGTGGATTCTCAGTTATTTGAGAGGTACTTCTACTCATGCATTATGTTTTGGAGGTTCAAACACTTTTCTATAGGGATATGTTGATTAAGATATGGAAAGTGATAAAGATAGTAGGAGGAGCACCATAGGGTATGTTTTTACTATAGGTGGAACAACAATAAGTTGGATTTCGAAACTACAAAAGGTTGTTTCACTTTCAACAATAAAAGTCGAGTATGTTTCTGCTACAAAGGATAGTAAAGAAATGATTTGGTTACAAAGGTTTATGGACAAATTGGGAAAGAAGAAGGAGAACAATAGGTTGTACTGTGACAGTCAGAGTGCCATTCATCTTGCAAAGAATTTAGACTTTCATTCGAATACTAAGGATATAAATTTGAGGTACCATTTCATATGATCCATCTTGGAAGATGGACATTTGATGTTGGAAAAGATACAAACTAGCCAGAATCCTGTAGGCATGTTAACAAAGGGAGCAACTGGGGAGAAACTGAGTTCCTACTCAGTTTCAGTTGATATTCAAGAATGAAGATGAAGATGAGAAATTTCCAAGTCTAAGAAGGTTCAGAGTCCATCATGTACAACAACAGTGGAGTTGTTGAGATCAGTCTCCAAGTGAAAGATTGTTAGTTGTGGATCTTGATTATCTTCCTGATTAAGAGGTTTTTTGTTTTCAGCCATGTTTATACCCCAGGAAGCCTTTAAAACCCAGAATTATGTACACTCTTCCACGCGCGGGAGTGCAGACGGGGGTCACCCCTTCTGCGAGGTTCTGGGGGGCGCTATCCCCCCAACTGGGGGGTCCAGGGGCAAGCGGCCCCGCGGTGGGGGTTCTTTTGTGAAGCCATCGAAGGAAAAATTTCCTTGTAAAAGTATATTGTAATTTCATTGTAAATATGGACCATTAATTATAAGGTCATAGATCTAACGATAGAAGTTATGTCAGGGTTTTTTTCCCTAAAAGGAAAACGTCTCTTATGAGGGAAATGTATTGCGGTTGTGTATCATATCGAATATTGTATTTCGAGATAGGATACTGTGAGAGAGAGAAGAGGAAGTTACAATGGGTGTGTTGTAGGTTTTATCCCTTCGATTGTTAGATAATAATAAAGGAAGGACCTCACAATTTCTTTGGTGGACGTAGCCCACACTAGGTGAACCACATATATATGTGTCTCTATTGTATTATGTATCTTCTATGTTTTATTTCTGCATTTTTTTTATTTTATTTCTCTGCGATCCTATTTTTCTAACTGAGATAGCTCAGGTTCTAGGGTGTTCAGGGACCTCAATTAGCAGAGACAAAAACATGCCAGAAGAATACCAGGTGTGAGCCTCTCCTTCGAACCCTGCTGAAGACTTCCTTGACATTGAGATGTCACTCCCAGATGATACAACACAAGCAGAACCTCATACTGAGGTAAATAACCTAGTAGGGAAAGAAGAAGAGCCACTATTGACAGATCAAGGTGAAGAAAATACTGACAATTCACAGAAACAAAAATTAGGCAAAATCCACAAAAAAATTAAAAGAATAAAAAGGGAGAACAAGTTTTTGAAGAGAAGGGTTAAAAGTATTAAAGTTTTAAAGAAGAAAGTTTACAGGCTTAAGGAAATTATCAAGGAATTAAGAAAAAAACTAGAGCAACATGAAAATACCCATGAAATAAAGAAGACCAAAAGACATAGAGCACAGGGAAGGAACCCTCTTCTTAGGAGGGCAGTCCAAACGAGTTATGTAGGAACATAGACAAAGATACATATCCTTGAAGAAATGCTAGAAATGGAACTTCATACTAAGACTACAAGAACATAAGGGGTAGTTGTTCAAAATGAAGAGGAAATTCCTTTGGGAGCATATGAAATAGAGGCTCAACCAGAAATTCTAGGAGGAATAGTTGCCCAGCCCTAGGAAGTAATTCCCACTCCTCTAGAGACCACACATGAATAAAATCAAATAGTAATTCCAGTAATGAACAAAGTAGCCTGTCAGAATGAAGAGGTCTCTCAGTTTCAGGATCATAGTGGCATCATTGAAAGGCTAGAAGAAGAAATGGTACAAGCCCAACAAGCCTTGACTCAGACCAGAGATCAAATGGTGACCATGAAAGAGCACCAAAGATTTTTTTAACAACTAAAAACCATGTTAGTAATGGAAAATGTGACGTATGTCGAGCTGACTAAGGCTCAAGGGAAGACAAAAAAGGTATAAGGTCAATTGGAAAAATCTTTGGAGAAAATCAAAGAGATTTGTGATATCTACACTGATGCAATAGATTGTAGGGATCTTGCTACCAACTATGCTTTGTTTTTATTAGAATCCTACATGCTATTGAGGGTGAAAGCTATTTGAGATGTTAAAACGATTAAATTCACTACTATCTCTGAGTTTGTGTCTTGTTTTAGGGAGAAGGAAGAGAAAGTACAATATTTCCTATGTGAACTATACTTCCATAATTTCATTTTGGAATACAACAACAGAGATAATCCTGGTCCTTTTATTCGGGACATTCAATTTCAATCATTCCTATCCTTCACTAAAAATCAAGTCAGGTGAGCTAAGGCCCAAAAAACTTTCATGAAGAGAGAAACTTGGTTAGAACTCTGGATCAGGGGGGAACCACCAAAGTCTTTTCCAGCTATCATGCAACATAGGAAATTCATGAAAAGGGAAGGAGTGAGAATCTCTTTAGGTCCTATTCATCAATAGTTTATATGGTCAGGCATAAAATATTTTAGGGAACTCAAAGAAGAAGCTCTTGCTGGCTCCAAGCTAAGGTGGGATGTCACCCCAGTTGAAGTAAAAGTTAGAGAGCCCTTCGGTTTCAAGAAATTATTTGCAACCACCTTCAGAATAGAAAGATATGATGAAATGATCCAGGAGGAAGGACTTGTCTGGATTGGGTGTATAGATAATCCCCCTCTTATCTGGTTTCCTCCAGAGGATTACTAAAGAGATTATCAATTTAATAAAAAGAGGGAAGACACTGCTTTTGGAGAACTCAGAAGAGAGAATGGGTTCAGGGAACCTGGTGAACCAACTTTTCCTCCTTACAACATCACTTCTTTACATGTAAGAACTTAGCTTTCATGAGGACATGCAAGAAGGTAAGCTGGGGGATATGTTGGGTTATGAAAAGGTAGATATATTCTCTTCATTTCCATGATTTATGATATCATCTTGACTGACTTTTCTGTTACTTAGGAATACAATAGGATAGGAAATGATTAAAATGTCTTCTAGAACTATTGTTGAGTTGAAGTTCATAAATTCTAAAATATGGTTGGAATTTTTTGATTTTGTTACAAGAATGGGTAAATTTGGTAAAATCACGATAGCAGAAGAGATTTCAAAGATGTGCAAGCTATTGGAGGTTAAAGATATGGAGCATAAAGTAGTTTTAAGAGACATTAGTTCTCAATTTTTTAAAATTCATAAATAGTAATAGCGATCTTGAGGATCTCCTGATCCTCAGGATAGCTTAATTTACCCATATTTTGTAATATATAAAGGGTAGTGAATCTTGGAAAGGATAATCTAAGAATTGTATCTAAGCATTCAAAATTCAAAATTTCTCTGCGCAAACAGTTTTTGTAAATATTGTATAAGTTATGGAATTAATAAAGGCTTTGAATGTTTCCATAGTTTGTTGTATATTGACTTTCTAGTAGCATTGCTTCTTAGGACCGAGGGCCCAGTCTAAAGGAGTTATTGTCTCAATATGTATCTTATCAGTTTGATTTTTGTTTCGACCTTTAAATCCTTTTTATCATCATTAAGATAATGCATAAGTGTGTTAATTCTTTGATACTATTTTCTTGTAGAAGATAGATGATTTCATTTGAATGTTGTCGATTTCTATTCCGGATTCCATTTGTTGTAGTTTACTACTTAATAGCTCCTCTGATTTTCACATGCACTGTTCCTTTTAATTAAATTAGCAATTCTTGTTCATTCCCATTAAATTAGCATTTTCTTTTTCTTTCTCTTAACTAGCATTTGTTGTTCCTTTCCATTAAATTAGCATTTATTGTTTATTTCACTTAACTAGTGTTTGTTGTTCCTTTTACATAGTGAGCATTTGTTGTTCAGTTATTGTTATGTCTCAATTTACAACATTTAGTTATTTATTTCCAGCAAATTAGATAGCTATCAATAGATCATCTTATTTTCATAAATTCAATTCTTGTTTCTTAATTAGATCAATTCATGCCTTTAATATCAGATTCAATTCTTGTCTCTTAATTATATCAATTAAACAGTTCAATTCATGCCTTCAATTTATAGCACATTATAGATCACATTTCAATCCTGTTCAGTAGGATCTTATCTTTAGAAACTTAATGGATGTGTGAGGAACTTGATTGTTGATAAACTCAAATTTTTTTAACTAGATGATTTTGGCCTCTATGAGCTATCTGCATAGACTTTGTTGATATTCTTGAAATAGAATATGAATCCTCAGGTTGATAAATTAATGTTAAAATAAGGTTGTTTTTAGGATATCTTTAGAGATCAACAATCATTAATAAAAATATAAACACTATCGTGTGTGGACCGACCACAAAGAAGAGTTATGGAGGACTAATATCCACTAGGTAGGGTATGGAAGGGGGGCTAAGTATTTGGGCCCAGGGGCTTACCTCTAGAGGAATAATATTTTAATATTACTTCCTAAAGACTAAGGTGAACGTTATATATTTTGTTAGCCTAATTTCCTGGAAAGTGGGATGTAAGGTAAATGGAGCGCATGTATCTCTAGGAAGACAAGTGTCGACCTAGGCTCACGCAGTTAAAAACTAAAGCATCAGTTGTGTTGGGGGGGTTCGCGAGTCATTATGCCATAATCCGCCTAAGTTCATCTTGCCATTCTCCCATCCTGCACGTGAATCTGAGACCTTCATCGTTTGACCTATGCATACCCTCACGCATCTCTGAAAACCAGAAAGGGAATTCAACATCTGTGATTCAGTGAACCCAATCTATCTACACCTGCAGAGTCGAGTTCATACCTTAATCGTTTTTGGGTTTTTGTTTTTTGTTTTCTGAGCAGTGTTGTTTCATAATTGTTAGTTGTGCGGCCACGCAGTTCCTTGATGAATTTAGGTTTGTTTTCATCATTTGTTTCATACTTACCCTTGATATGTCCTAGTGTTCGACTATTTCCTTTTTGGGTGTCCATACCCATTTTTCCTGGTTGTTGTTGTTGTTGTTTTTGTTGTTGCCATCTCCAATCGCCTTTAGCTGATTTGAAGAATGGTTGAAGAGGTAGGGTGTCAGGAATATGAGCAACTCTCCTAGGTGAGAGAGTTTTTTGGGAAGTGAGTTCTCCTAGAAGGGAGTCTCGTAGCAATTGTAGTACTGTGAGACTTTTGGTCCAGCCTGTTGCTAAAGCCTAAGGAAAGGGAGTTGTACTAGCCAATGGAATTGTATTAGTGAAGCTGTATCCTCCTAGGGTGGAGAAGGCGTGTGAGGAATGAGGCTCTATGTGTTGTGGGAATAAGTGGCTCCTGAGATAAAAGATCTTTCCTATTTATTTATGCAACTTCCTTGTCGTCCTTTCCAAGAATAGAATTCCCTTTCCCAATGGAGTTTAGTCCCAACTCGGGGGTGACCTACTGCTGAGAGTGATGAGCAGCGTGGTCTAAGGCTGGGAGGTTCATGGAACTTGGTCTACACGCAATTAGTGTATTTACTCCAGCTAAAAGATAAGCATCATTATTGTGCTTAATTATGTATTTTATGCATGTTTTGTGATGCTTGAATGTTATCATGTTTCTGTTGTGTATATGAATTAATGTTAGTTTCATTGATTGTGTATGGTAGAAGTAAATCTATGATTACTATGTGTTAAGTATTTTAAATTCATTAAAATGCATATATATATATATATATATATATATATATATTATATATATATATATATATATCATATAATTTTATATTCTACAGGGTAGCATTACCCAGTCTCTGGAGGGTCGAGGATGGTACAAGATTAGTCTCTAACTAGATTTAGTCACCAGTATATTTGAGAATAAGAAGATGTTCTTTAACCCTCACCCACCCAACATTTTCGGCAAGGCCAAGGATTCCCATTTCACCCACGACATAAAAATTTAATCTTTCATATTCTCCCATAAAATTTGAAACAAATACACCTTACTTTTTCTAGAACACCTTTGGGTATCCAAGCAGAAGACATATAATACATCGAGATTTCTTCCAGGACTGATTTGGCTAGGACCATCCTTCCCACTCTGGAGAGCCAACGAAAAATCCAAGATCAGTCTCTTTTCCAACTTGGCTAACAACCAGTGCCAATCTTCTTTCCTGTAACAATTTGGTTTTAGGTGGAATCCCAAATATTTTAGCTGTACATGGGCCTGATATCCTAATAGGTCTTCTTGTTTCAAATTATGGGCCAAGAGGGTGGATTCTTTTTCATTTATTTTCATCCTCGTTTCCCTTCCAAATAAATCCAAAATGGACTTTATTTTTTCCGTGTCTCCCAAAATACCATTGTAGAAAATCAGAACATCATTCACGAAGAGGAGATGGGTTAGTATTAAGGTTGTGGAGATTGGTATTCCTTGAAAATCACCTCTAGAATTTTCCTCTCCAATTTCCCTACTAAGTCCTTCTGTAAACAAAAGGAAAATAATGGGGGACAGGGGACAACCATGGCTTAAGACTTTCTCACACTATGAGAAAAATGACCTCTAGCAGAGGTTTTTATGGACACCCCAATAAACATATCCCAAAAATATGTTTATAGCGGATGATACAGGCAAAGGTGAGTGGAAGGAGGTTTTAGGGGATGTTTTTACACTGGTGATTTTACAAGTACATAACACTCCGATGTGTTTCCTAGAATAGGCGCATCAGTGCCCTAAAAAGTAGGGCATCGTAACAGGGTTATTTTCAAATAAAGAACAATATTATCCAATGTGCTACGGAAATAAGGACACACTAGGAAATATTGATGCACCGTAATAGCATTCTTTTGAAAATCTACGGTGTGCAATGTAACACTGGAAGAAATGGTGTGCTATTAGTATATTTCACCATCATATGGTTAAATAAAAAACATTTACACAACATTGTAGGATTGTGTCAAATATATATTACAGTGCACTCCATTGTATCATGCGCACTAGTGCTCCAATATGGAGCACCATGTTAGGGCTAATTTCCAAATTTAGGAGATGTGTTATGTAAACCCAAGTGCATCTGGGCATCTATTATTATAACGCACCATGTCATTCCTAAACAAAAAATTTCTCACTATTGTAGTTTTGCAAAAAATGTACGGCGGTGTGCTATGTAGTAGTATATGCATCAGTTTGCACCCAAAATCACATGCACTGTGCTATATATATATATATATATATATATATATATATTAAATACAACCTGCATGCTCATTAAACATGTATGGCCTGGTGCAATTGTGCATCGAGCACACCGAAACAAGGTTTTATTAAAAAAAATTACCAATAGCAAAAAAACATTTTTACCTTTTCAATGTTGTACAGCTCAAAAGCACCAGTGAAACATTTGCATATCTAAAGAAACCTTCTATCGATGGTTTTTTTGGTTGCATTCCTTTTGTATATTTATCAGTGCATGAATTTCGAATTTTTCCAAATGGTGGGATTTTTTTTTTTTTAGTACATCGCAACCATGCCTCCCCGATGACAAAATGTTCATGTAATGTCCTTGTTTCTTCATAACATAATTTTTCACCAGGTTAGAATTTAACGCGTTCGAGGATCTTGGCTCTCATTGCATACGGTGAAACCTATAAATTGACAGGGTGCACCACGAATCTTGTTACATTTCTTGGCAGTGCGTTCATAAACGTAAACGCACCGACACATCCGTTTAACGATGCACTGAAAAAAAACATATAACTGGTGGGGCAGTGTGTCAAAGTATAGTAACGCACCAGGGCATTAAAGTACATAGCATACCACCCTTATCATATATATTTTTACGTAGAGCGTTGATACACATGCACATCGATGCACTCACATTTACCAAACACACCACCAGGAAATGTAACATTGTGTTTCAATGCACCAAATAATCATTTTGGTGTAACCATGTGTAGTGTGATAGTAATGACCAGAATGCATTGTAATAAGTTCCATACTCAAAAATTTGTTAAATTTTATGTGACAGTTCATGACTATTTTAGTTACATGCACTGGTGTGTGTAGTGAACGTATACACACCACATTTTTTTTTTCTAATTTTAAACAATTGTTTACCTACGTTAATATTTTAATTTGTTTTTTGGTTTAAGTAGTGCATATGATAAAAATAATTCTTTGAGGCATATGTATAGTAATGTAGTTCCCCGATGCAGTACCTTTTTCAAATGCACGACATAACACAACATAACATATTTTGTTTAGTGTGTTAGTTTACATTGACACACTGGTTATGGTGTTGACAATATATATGGGCACATTGTTGATGGTGTGTGATTGTTTTTTTGGCACATCGTTAATTCAATTATCTTATTTTTTGAAGGAATTTATTTTTCTGTATTTATATATAAATTTACCATTCAATAGACTTTTTTTATGTTTTATATATGAGTGAGGCTGGCGTATTTCATATGTTAATGATGCAAATATGTGAGTGGAGAGAGAATAAACAACAATAGGAGAAGACGGTGGACCTATACAATGTTGTATGGGAATGGGAGGAGAGGGAGAGGGAGAGATATTTGTACTCTCACCTTATTACTGTAGCGACTCATTATCTCTTGAGGTATGTAGGCCTCTCTAAGTAATATGAGGAGGCTACATCCCTTAAGGGGCACTTCGGGTTGTTGGTGCATTTGATCCATTGATGGGATTTCCATCAACAAGATTTCCATGTGGGTCTGGATCAATGGTACCATCCCACTGAGGAGGATATGTAATTTATCACTAGGCTATCAAGGAGAGGTGAGGATTTTCTCGAGTTCCTAGATGTCCCAATAGGTGTTGTTGTTGAGAGTCATCTCATGTACTCTTAGTGATATATTAGGTTTGAGGTAATATCCCTAGCTAATTTTCAAGTGTCTGGTGGACAACTGAAAATCCCCTCTTTCGGTGCAGAGGAGGTTAGGTGCCTATTACTCTTAGTGACTACCATAGCCCATTTTATTAGTGACGAGAAGCACATTAGCTTCCCTCTTTTGTATTATGTTGATTTGTTGGTACATCGACCACGGTGTATCAGATGGTCTGACATTTGTTTATGACAATTTTGTATAGCGCTCGATAAATGTCAGGCTATGATACATGAAAGGTCGAATTTCCCATTTTCCTCAGAGCTATTTTAATTATTTTTTGAGAGGTTTCTAGAGACGAGGCCCAATTTTGTTTGTCATCATCCTAGGATGAGGACTCATGTGTGGATACGCATGTGTGGGGAGATGATTCCCAAGAGGGGTCAGGGGGAGTTTCTGTCTAGGATTGCATCAGACACCTTAGGAATACTAGGCAGTGCAGAGAATCACATGTTCATCATGGTGTTGCATCCTTACATGGGTTTAGATTGGCGAGGATGTCCAAACATCCTATTCATAATATATGATCCACCAGATGATAGAGGTAATATTAGTGTTTTGTTTGAATTAATATAGTTTCATTTTATTGTCTTACTTAATTAGAATAAAATTAATTCTAACACATTCTTTAACTTGTTTTATTAAATTATTTAATGAATTAACTGTGTAATTGTTATTTTGTACTATATATATTGAATATATTAGAACTTTCATTGGGGATGTTCCTCCTACCCTAGCAGATGATGATGAGGAGATGATCCCTGAGGCCACAACAGGTTAGTTTCCTTGGGTGCAGATACCCGACGACATGCGTCGTAGGCCCAATACCAGATTTAGGTTGGAGTTGGGCAACCGAATCTCTTCACTTTTGAATATGGTGGGAGTCCACCCTACCATGATGTGAGACATCAAGGAATATCCTACACTCTTGGAACTTTGGAGGGAGATGTCATGTGATTTGATGCCTCTTATGCGTCATATCGTCAGAGCTCCCATGATACTAGCAGGGAGGAGGGATCTCGATGATAAGCACAAATATTCTTCTAGTATGGCTCGTTCATCCATTACCCCATCGATTGATGAGGGTGGTCGTGATCATCCTTCTTCACATCCTCCTCATACTCCTTCACCTCACTTGGATAATGAGGAGGAAACACATATTCGTCTTCCTCCTCTTTCACCTCACCTAGATGATCATGCCCAACCTATTCCTCATCCTCCTCTTTCCCCTCACCTAGATGAGCATGCCAAAACTATTCCTCATCCTCCTCTTTCACCTCACCTAGATGAGCAAGAAGGACCTAGTCATAATCCATCATCTTCTACTATAGACTAGGCCTCAACTACTATCGTTGATATGTAAATTATGCCATTGGTTGGACTAGATATGTTATAGAAATTATTTGACTTGTCCATGATATATATATATATATATATATATATATATATATATATGGTGTTTTTATTTATTTATTGATCATGTTGATTATGTACTTAATTTATATGTTGATGTTGATGTGTATATTGTTAGGTCATGTTAGATTTGTATGTTAAATGTGCTTGATAGATGTGTATGTTAAATGATGCTTGTTAGATGTGTGTGATGATGATGTTAGAAAATTCTTGTTTTTTTTAGATGTGATCACAATGATGATGCCCTGTTAAATTATTAGATATGTCTGTTAGCTAATTACTGACATTTATATGTGCTAGATATATATATAATTAGATTACGTTAGCTAGAGAATATAAATGTGTATTTTAGATGTTGTTTATGTTTGTTATAACATGGTTATCATATTCATGTTTTTTTTTATAAATTACAAAGTTCAATATGGTTGAAACTATAATTATAAAACTGAAACTATAATTGCATACATAGCTCATTATACATATTCATTCTAATTTTATTTTTTTTTTCCAAAAAACAAATTACAAATGAATAAATATTATTTTCCATTGTACTAATTATTCTTTTTTAATAGACTCTTCTACACTAAAAATTGTTATGATAAAAAATTTATGATCTCCAATGATAAACATTCTATAGTCTTTAAAATTCTATGGATGCAAATCTTCCTATTGTTACCTTTTGTCATTATTTCGTAAGTTGATTGCTCTCAACTTTTAAAATATCACTTCACTAATTGTGGTTTTGGTTTTACTCAACATTGGGGGCATACTTTTATAAATATTTTCAAAATCAATGATAGAAGTATGTAAACTAACAAACACTACTTCAATTAAAATCCAAATTATCACAAAATCATGTTACAAATTTAATTTTTTAATTATAGACCACATTTGTTTGTTAATCTTACTTTTAAATCTACAAAATAAATGAATATAAACTCAGTTTTTGAATCATCATCTTAACATCCTCAAAAATATTGTACTATTAAACATGCATATCAACCATATCATTACATCTAATTATATCAACATAAAAAATATAATTTCATATCCCATTAAAAGTTCAACTGGACATTTGTCATTTTTCAAGATTTCACAATCGGAAATATTTAAAGAAGATGAAACATTTTTAAATACATGAAATGACATATAAATATGCTCAAATAACAAATGTTCCATGCAATCATAAATAATTTGAAATAAAAACAGATTACACATCAAAATGATTGTTAACCAACTAAAATTGTTCAAAGATTTGTTATAATTAACTTAACATTTCCTCTGTCAAAAGATGAATAAAAAAGAATATAATTAGTGAAATAAAGAATATAACAAAAATGTACAACATTAGTATTAAAGATGAAATAAAAGATGTACATATCACTCTCCATTGTCATCACCCTCATTATCTTCCTTGCTTGGTATGATAACATTGTTGTTCCAAAAAATATGTTTTGATCTAGGGTCATGTCTTAAAACAAACCACCAATCCCTATATAATACATCTGGGTTAAAAAACACTTGCTTGCAGTGTTTTGGGAAATAATAAGGCTCCTTAGCTTCATCCCACATCTTTTTATAGTTGATACATATCATCCCACTATCATGATCTTCCTTTACATTATTCCGATCAAAGGTGTCCCACCACTTGCACCTAAAAATAAAACATTGGAAAGAAGAGAATTCCACTCAAATGATCTCTTGTGTTTTCCCAACATAAACTAATTTCCCTTGTATGGTGTTTTGATCGTGGTGGCTAGCCTGAATAGATTGGTCGAACTCGACTTCCACTCCATAGTATTGTGTCATGTGTCTATTATCAACATCCTTTGTGTGAAAATGATTTCCATATTCCAACATAGATGGGAACAAATTCACCTTTAAAAAATGAACAAATCGCATTTTCAATATGTGTCTAATAACCCGACCATTAAAATAAAAAATAATATAGATGTACTTACAATTCAAATGTGCATTACGAAGTTAAAAAGTACGCACACAGAAAGATTATTACCGAGTTGCTGCAACCAATCCCTATGTTTAGCGAATCCTCTTCTTCTCATGGGAATGACCTGATGTACCATATTTCTCTCTGACTTGGTCAGCAACCCAATTGTTGGGGCATATCATTGTCATATTTTCTTTTAAATGATCAAGATAAGGCATGCTTCTACCATTCAACCATTTGAATTCTTTCCTATCACTTTTCCATTTCCTCCTCTTCTGTTCATACAATGTGACCCATGGTTGTGTTTCCTCCCAATTTTAAAGACTGTTTTTATCGATGGCATCAATTTTTGAATTTACTGATGTATTCATGAAATCAAACCAACATATAGTACATATGAGATCATGAAAATATACATTATGAAGTTCAGTGTGAATTGTTACTGTGTAGAAATTTGAAAAATGATAAGTCACTTACTATTTATCAAGCACCTTTTTCCATTCATTTGGAGAATCTCCCCTTCTCTTTTTTCTTCATCTCTTTTGTCGTCTCAAATCACTGCACCTGGTGTGTTTTCAATCTTCTTGATGTAATAACTTTCATAATATAAAGGCTCATATGATATGTACCCCTCTTCCATAGAACCCTCGAGTTTTTCCCTTTGACAAACAAATCCTTTCAATTTCATCATGTACCTATCTTAAAAAACTTCCAATGACAAGAGATCACTCCAACTAATTCAACCTCTTCTACTAGGTGAATTAGAATATGAACCTTCAAGTATATGAAACTCGATGGTAGTTCCTTCTCAAACATACAAACAATCTCATCCATATATATAAACTCTCAGGCATCTTAAAAAAATACAATTGATATTCAATACACCATTCTTGGTCTATGTTCTAACATTACATCAATGTTAGTAATCTATGAAAAAGGGATTGTTATATGAAAGCATAATCTAAAATTATAAAGATATGAAGAAGTCTTGGATGACTTGATCATCCACAAATTTGTGAGAGTTGAAGATACTTTCGAAGAGAGAAATGGATTCTTTTTGAAGATTGTCTGCAGATTTGTTTAATTCTTGATAAACATGAATGAAAGAGGACCATTCAAACTCTAAGAGGAGATTTGTGATCTGATTTAAGAGAGAAGAAATTTTGATGAACTTTTTGTTTATCGATTTGATGGCGACATTTGAATCCCCTATAACATGTGAAACTTGGAAATACCACTTTTCTTGGCTTTAAATAATAATGTCATTAAAGCTGCAAGCTCAACTTTCATATTCATCCTCAGACCTGGAGTGTAACAAATGTGAAAGAAACAAAAATTGTTTAAATATAACACAACACTTGTACCACATCGAAGTGGATGACCATGGATAGCTCCATCAAATATCCCCATGGAATCTCTAGGTCAATAACAAACATAGATGGCACATGAGGACCAATAGCAGACATGGATGGCACATGGGGATTGAAGGGTTTGGGATTGCACATAAAATCACCTTGGTGACCATCCCAGTGACAATATCCACAGGTAAAAAGGCCTCTTGAAAAATACTTAGATTTTGAGCCCACCAAATAAAGTAAATGAAAATACTTGGAAAAGCCTCAAATATTAACACTGATTCATTAGAGAGTCGATATTTCAAACTATCCTCTATCCTTGTCGATAACCAATTTTTTTTTGATGAAATTTTTTGAGTTAAACATGCCCACACCTGAGAAGTAAAAGGAAAATACAACAATAAATGGAAAATTGATTCAACATCCTAATTGCATAGAGAACATCTACTCAGTCAGTGCTATCATATTTTTAAACCATATTCGCATGTTAGGATTTCATTGTTGAGGGTCTTGACCCAAACACTATCCTAGCTTTAAGAGGGGCATGGAGCTTCCAAAAAATTTCCCACACTAGAACTTTTCCCCTAAAAAGAGAGCCTCATCATGAGCGTTTTATCCTAGCTTGGTGGTGAAATATCTAGATGTTGGGTTTTAGGCCCAACACAAACTATCCTCTACGTATTCTTTGGAGGCACATGACTAGAGCATAGAGTATCTACAAATGATTTCCATTCAACTACTAGCAGGCCTTCCAAGCCTAAATCTTGGTCTGATTTCCACCCAACTTACCTAATTGAGGATGGATTGTGGATTATAAATCCTACAGAGAGTAAGTTCATCCTAAAATGTGCATATGGATAAGGAGAAGGCCAAGTAACTTAAATTTCACATCTGCACCAAACCAAGGATCTTCACTAACTCTGACTTGTTTTACCAAGCTCTCAATTTTCCAAACTAGTTGATTTTCCAAATTGTCTAGTTGCCACCTAGTTCGAATGCTTCCACTAGTGCCTTCCAGACAATGGAACCATTTTTTTCCAACTTACTAGGATCCAAAACCAATCTTCGATAGAAAGGTCATCAATGTACTCAGACCACATTACTCGACCCCAAAGAGACTTGTTGCAAGTGAGCCTCCACAATTTTTTTGCTGCCAAAGCCTCACATAAAAGATAGAATTTTTTTTATGCCTTGGCAACCAAAACCCTTGGGTCATGCAATATTTGGCCAACTCATAAATAAAATGTTATCATTTTTTTGCTACCCTTCCATTAAAAACCCGGATAGGCCTTACAATGTTTTGTAAGAATACCTTTTAGAATATTGATTATTGAATCTGATTAAACAAAGATGCTTTCCAACACAACTTTTAAACAAAACTAACAAAGCTACCACCCCTCAATATCATGACATCCATAATGATGAGTCTTAGGTCATTATCTGCCTCGAAGTGAAACCAGTTCAGTCCAGTGTGAAAAATTGAATTGTTGTCAAAAAATGGTGCTAAAAAAGAAATGATCAACTGCGTAGGAGACACCTTGCCACGCATGGCCCAATTAACAAAAATACTAATATGCATGAAGAAAAAAAAGACAAATCTAAGATTTGAAACTAGAATTAACATTGTTGACCTAAAGACGACACAATGTCCTACATCAAGATCACATCAGGAACTGGCCTCTAAAGTGAAAAGAGTGCACAATAGGAATGCCATGCTTTCCCTCGACAGTTCATCAAGTCAAGTTTAAACCTCATGTATGGCATGTCATAATGCGCCATACATGGAAACTCCATACCTTGTCCCCCAACAACCCACACCAATCCTCTTTAAAGTGTGACACCCCATCAAAAAAATATAATTGTAATTTAACTATTAAACCGCGTGGACCGCAATACCACCCATCCGGGGTTTTTAATTCTACTTATTACAGTGAGAGGAAATTGAAATTTAATATAATAAAAATAAAATTTATTAGAAAGCATATTTTAATATTATTTTTAATATTTATTTTGTTTATCTATTTTTGTATTTTCAAAAATAATTATAACTTATAACATATATATATATATATCTGTAAACTTTACTAATTTGATATTTAATAACCATAATCTTAAAATATATTATTATTATTATTTTAAATTAATGTACATTATATATTTATTTTTATACTTCTAAACATAATTAAATGTTCTAACCAATATATAGTCACAAGGCCACATATGAGATGTACTTTATTAAAGTGTATTTTGTCCGATGTACTCATAATTATATGTCTCTTATTTTTAATTATTAACTTTGATTATATTACAAAATAAAAATATAATATTTAATTACTAACAAATATTTTTAAAGAAAAGATGATTACAAGTGTAATGACCTCAATTTGAACATAATTCAAAATGTACTAAGGGAATTATTTAAGAAAATATTTCGATTTTATCTATTAAAAAAACCCACACAGATACATAGGACAAGCACAAGAACTTTTACATAATAAAAAAAACGTTAGGCAATGCTTGATTGCGTAGTTAGAAGGCGTCACAAAGTGTTGGCGCAAAGGAGAGGACGTTGTTTTCGTTGTCGTAAAGTATTTGGTAATTCTGCTGCTGGACATTACCGAATATGGAGAGATTCCCTAATTCACTGCTGGTGGGTAACATTGCCAGGCAGATAATGTTGCTGTTAACCTTCCATAAGTAGTTCTCTGTGGGCACAATGTAATTTGCTCCCTCGAAATGGAATGTCATATCGGGAAAGGTTGAACTTGAAGAGCCCTGCAGGTTAAAGCAGAGATCCAGGCCAGCGCTAGAGCCATTGGCCTCTGGGAGATCAATTGATGTCCTCAATATATCCTTCACAGCAGCATAAGCAACCTGTGGCAGAAAAGTGAAAGTCGTTCCAGAGTCTATGATAATTCCACCGGAGCCATCAGATTGAAGATCAAAAGTACCAGCAGGGATTTCTAATAATTCACCGTTAATGCTGATTGACAGCAACGAAATATAATAGAAATTTGGATTTCGGCTGTTTGGAATTAAAGGAGTCGAACTGACGGCCTGGCTATTGAAGAGAGTAGTGTTACCTAGAAACA
>ML793368.1:67137-91085 GCA_009831015.1 Picea engelmannii | reverse complement strand
CCAAGCTGGTATGATAAAGTCGCAACATGATGACATATGAGTGGAAGAATAATATTTTAGATATCAAAGCATAATATTAAAGAGTTTGACATAGTGGGATCCATCTTTGACTTTTGTTATCAACCATTGCTCGTGATCTAGTTGTAAACCTTCTTTAGAGAGTGAATGTGCAACCATTGTGCTCCTTGTAGACATGATGTAAAGAGAAAGAGTCAAAAGAGTTGAGGAAGTTGAAAACTTGATCAAGAATTGGAACGAGTCTAATATTGTGACATCTCTGTGATTTTCTAACCTAGTTTATGACTATCATGGAATCCCCAAAGATATGAATGGTTTTTATTCCCCTTTTCCTACCAAAGGTCAACAAGAGTTTTAGAGGAAATAATTCTGCATAATTGTTTGTTCCTTTCCCCAACCCCACTTGAATTTTAAAGAGGTGAGAATGTGATATGTGGAGAACTACTCCCCCCCACTTTGTTGGTTATTATTTTGGGAGGCCTTGTAAAAAAAATCCCATGACCGAGAGGAGTCCATTTGTTCTTCTAGAATGATTTTAGTTGTAATAGATCCTTTTTCTTGTGGGAAGTGAGAAAGAATACGAAGGCCCTAAGCTGCAATGAGGTTTGGGAGGAAGGATTTGTCTTGGAAAATGGAAGAATTCCTAGCTAGCCAGGTTCCCCTGTTTATGATCAATGGGATAGACTTTCTGTTTCGATTTGAGGATTTTGAGGCCCATAGTCTCCATGCTCCTTCTACATTCTAGCCCTACAAGCAACAATTTTGGCCCAAATCTTTTGAACTTTATTTCCATACATATTTTACAAATGGGTAGTGAATGAAAAGATGTGTTACATATTCATCATATGCTTTGCATAAAGAGCATCGATGTGGACCCTCCATATTTCTAAGTTTCATTCTATCCTAGGTTGGGATTTTGTTTTTTATCAGGAAACACATGAAAATGTAGGCTTTGAGTGGGAATTTTACCTTATGTAGGCCCTTCCACCACCATGCAGGTTCCCTCTATAGGACATTAATGTTTAGTTGAGTGCATCCTACTTTTGGAGTATAGACTCCATGGGGGGTATGTTTCCATACCATTTTTTCCTCTCTATCCAAAATTCATACATGGGAAGATTTGAGGGCTCTTGATCTAGGTGGATATTGGTGGCCACCCACCTATTCCAACTGGCTCCTCTTGACAAGTTTTAGTTCAACACGTTCTTTTGTACTTCTTTGTAATTGTGGGTTCTACACTTTTGGGGTTGTCTGAAGCTCTACATATATTCCAAGTGGAGACTCGTGGTTGCCCACCTAATCCAAATGTCTTATGTTGAAATTTTTCATGTCAACACATCTTTTTGTACTTCCAGGGCTGTTTTGGGGCCCTAAATGGTGTTTTTTTAGCTTGCCACAATCAAACTATAGATGAAGTTAGATTTTGACAACATAATGTGTATTTCTCGAAAATACCTTTCAAACGGGGTATAACATGCCTAAAACGAAGGTCGTATGCAAAAGTTACGACCCTAGGAAGTTGAGGTACCAACTTAACCAGTGGGGTGCACATAAATTTTGGTGTTTCACCTCCTAGGGTTAGGTTTTTAGATGTGTAGGGTTTTGGAATTCATGAGTAATGTTAAAAAGGCCTCTAGAGCCTCATTGTAATCATTCTTCTCAAACGGATGCACGCAACAACCACATCTCTTCTTAGAGATAGCTACCATAATTTGGGCAAGTTGTTTTCAGTTCTGTAGTTTTACAGTTTCCATCTATTTTATTTATTCAATAGAAGTTATTGTTCACTAGATGTATGTTGTTGTTCTTCGTATCTTTGTGTTATTGTATTCAGTTTGTTAGTTATTTCGTTCCCCTCATAAATCCAGATCAGTGGTATCAGAGCGATCTTCTCTTCATTTATTTTTCTTTTTCCATGTCCTTGACAAGATCTGGGTAGAATAAGTTGGGACTCGAACCAGTTGAGCCTTTGAAATATCGATCGCATCAAGCCCGACAACAACCCATGGGGGACGAAAATAAATATGATGGACCAAGATATACTCTTAAAACGTTGCTCAAGGAAGCCTTTGCATGACAAAGTAACAAAATTATCGACAACTTTGCATAGATCCTTCGGCGGATACTTGCAGGAGTAGCATCTTCATCAAGAGGCCATGCAACCCCCTTCAAGGTACATGTAAATTTTTATATTCCATTATTTGAAGGACTGATAGATGCAGACGTTGTAGGTGAATGGTTGAATTTGCTCGAAGGGTATTTTCCGGTCCACAATTTTTTTGATAGGGAAAATATTATTTTTTCACTCCTCAAGGTCATCCCCCATGTTAAATATTGGTGGGATACTTATTATGAGCAAAGGGCCATATAGGAATCTACAATATTTGTGGTCACCCCCAAATAGGATTCCTTTATGGATTCCATTAAAGAATACTACCAATATATAATGCTCAAGGTCCAGTATATAAGATGGACCACCCCATGTCAAGAAAGGGACCAAACAATACCATATTTCACCAATATTTTCCATACCCTACACACCAAATTGGGTATCAAATACTTTGAGCAATATATAATGCTCAAATACCATGGTTGTTTGCATAGATACATTCAAACAGAAATGGATTTTTATCGACATTGCATCATTCAATGTGACTTATAGATATGTTGTCAAGATTGAGCAGAAATTTAAGCAGAAGAGGCAAGAGTTTGGATCTAAAAAATACTCATAGCCAAAGAAGGGAAAAGGCGACCCCAACCCACACAACAAGGGATAGAGAAAAGATGGCCACTCTCAGGACAACTATTCCAAGCCACAACACAAGAAGGGTAATGAGAAATCGAAGGACACAGAAAAATGGTGTGAATACCATAAAATCCCTTGGCACAACAATGAAGAATGTCACTCCCAGAAGTCACTCGTGGACGATATGAAATATTTTGAGTCAGAAGTTGATTCTGACTCCGAAACAAATCCATAAGGAGGGAAGTAGATTAACAATGTTGAACCCAGTGCCACTTTCGCTACCACCAAAGTCTATCGAAGAGAACCAGAAGAAATAGAGGAAGTGGAACACCTCTTTCACTCATAAATGTTGGTAAAGGGGGATCCACTTCATTTCATTCTCGATAGTAGTAGTCAGGAGAACCTGATCTCAGTAGAGGTCGTCAAGTGACTAGATGTGTTGACGACACCACACCCATATCCCTACACCATCAGATAACTTCACTAAGGAAGATATCTTTGTGTCATCTAACAGTGTCGGATTTCGTATGACATCAAGCCTTTCAAAGATGAGGTATTGTGTGATATTTCTCGCCTTGAAGTTTGTGATGTTATTTTGGTAAATCCATATTTGTGGAAGCGACATGTTGTGTATGAGCCTAGACCCCACAATGCTACTATTACTTTGGGTATAAAATTATATAGGATACCATAGGCAGCACCACCTACCGCTATTTCTTTAATCTCTGCTAAGCAATGCAGTAAGGTCATTTCACAAACCGGGAAGTTCGTCTTCTTTGTGATCCAGGCTCATAGTAAGAAAAAGGTCACTGCCACATCTATGGCCTCTATATAGAGCCTCTCTTTGTAGTAGAAGAAAGTGGACAAAATCATGGAAGAGTACATAGACATATTCTCCTCACCCACCAGGGTATCGATGCACTACCAAGTCAAGAATCCAATTTATCTAACCCTCAGTGAACCTCTTCCTAATGGACCAGTCTATCATCGCTTGCTGATGAAAATTATGAAATCAAGTGTCATATCCAAGAGCTGTTTCAAAAGGGGAACATCATACCCCTCTCCTCCCCTTGCAGAAGCCTGATTGTACTGGTGTAGAAGAAAGATCAGACATGGTGGCTCTACATTGATTTCAGAGCATTAAACAAAATCACAATCAAGAACCGATACCCAATTCCCAAAATTGATGCCCTGATTGACAAAATCAAGGGGTAAAATTTCTTCAGCAAGATTGACCTAAAGTATGGGTACCACCAAGTTCCCATCAAACCAAATGATGTATGGAAGACAACTTTCAAATCTAAAGAATGTCTCTTTGAATGGTTGGTCATGCCCTTTGGCTTAAAAAATGCATCGACCACTTTCATGAGGTTCATGGATGATGACACCAACTCTTTTGTGGTGGTATACTTGGATGACATCCTCATGTTCAACAGAAATTGGTAGGAGTACATGTAGCATATTCAATAGGTTTTGAGCACTCTGTGACAACACAAGCTTTATGTCAACTTGGAAAAATTCTCCTTTGGCATGAACAAGGTCTAATACTTGGGCTACATTGTTTATGAGCATGGGGTACATGTTGATCCAGCTAAGATCTAATCATTCATGACTGGCCATTCCTGACCACACTAACTGAGTTTCAGAGCTTCTTGGGACTCGCCAACTTCTATCTACGGTTCGTGTTGGGATTCTCCCATATTTCATGAGCCCTCAGCCAAGTGACCAAGGTCGGTGGCAAGGAAACATTTGCCTAGGGATAGGGATGATTTTAAGGATGGAAATTTATTTTAAAATGTAGAAACCTTGGAGAATATTTCTAATCCTTCATATTCAAACTATAAATGATTGGTGATACTTTTGTAAAATATTCAAATTTCTAAGGATTTTATATAGTTTTTATAAAAATTTGGCGATTTTTAAGGTAGAATAATTTTATCCTATAGAATTTGGGCGAATCATTTTTAAAATAGTGAATCTCATTTTTCGAAAAACCATAGAAAATTAGCCCAGGAGCGAAATTTAGCCCCTAAAATCATCTCTGCTGGGGGAAAGAACAATAACAATCATTTTATGATATAAAACATCTCTTGTGGTCATCTCCAGTACTCTCCTTACACTATCTGCACCAACGGTTCAATATTGAGACTGATGCATTCGACTATGATGTAGGTGCATTTCTCACTCAGCGTGGTCATCCGGTATCATACCATAGTGAGACACTCTCAGATATTGTTCAGAAATACCCCCCTATGACAAGGAAATGTATTCCATTGTACAAGCATGTCGTCAATGGAAACATTACATTATGGGAGAGGATACAATCATCCACACTAATCACAAGCCTCTATAGTTCATACAGACACAGGGGAAGTTGCAAAATGATTTCCATCAGAAGTGGTCCACCTAACTTCAGTAGTTCCATCTCAACATCAAGTATAAGACAAGAAGAACAAATAATGTCTTCAACCTCCCATGGATTCACTCACCATCATGCTCTATTCATGTGGACATGAGGCATCTAAGTGGCCCCAACTTTATCAACAAGATTTGGACTTCGCCACCACCTATCAGCTCTTGGGTACAGGAACAAATGTCATCGATTTTTACATTCAGGACATATTGTTATTCTATCTGGACCATCTCTGTGTTTTTGAAAGAGAGCGTGTAAAGATGATTTGGGAGGCTCACTATAGTTAGATGGAAGGACATTTTGGCATGGATAAAATTGTGGTCGTTCTACAGAAACAATTTTATTGGCCCAAACTTCGACATGACTTTAGAAATTATATCATATATTTCATTTTTTGTGCCATATCCAAGCCAACCATCAAGAATAAATGCTTATAGAACCCTCTTCCTACTCCCGAGAGGCCTTGGGAATCAATCTCGATGGATTACATGTCTATCATTTTGTCCACCAAGCAAGGAAATGGTTATGTATTTGAGGTAGTTGATTAATTTTCAAAGATGGCCATTCTCATAGACTATAAGAAGAGCATCAAAATGACAGATACTACCAATATCTTCTTTGAATGTGTGTGGGTCCATTTTGGGATACCACATACCATCATCTTTGAATGAGAGAATAGGTTCCTCAACACATTTTGGTCGATTCTATAGTCACTATTGGATGACAAGCTCACTAAATCCACTACTTTCCACCTCCAAACTGATGGCCAAATAGAGGTCATCAATCATATGATTGTGCACATCCTATGCATGTACAAATCTAAGCATCCACACACATGGGATGAGAGTCTTCCCTATGTTCAACACAACTAAAACATGGATCTACATAGCTCCATCGACCATATCCCATTTCAAGTGGGGCTGGGATTCCAACCCTTGGGACCCATTGATGTTTCACTACCTCTTGCAACCACTAAAGAAGAATCTTCCCATGTTCAGTATGAAGCCAATAGAGCCACCGGATTCATTGAGAGGATTCAACACATCCACCAATAGGTCCATGAGATTTTGTAGAAAGCCAATGCTAAGTACAAGAAATGCTATGATCAACACAAAGTACCGCACCAGTTTTAGGTGGAAGACAAGGACTAGTTACATTTATAGAAAGATAGCCTTACAAGGCCCCATCAGAAGCTCCTCCCACTGTGATATGGGCCTTACACTATCATGAAGGATGTGGGTAGAAATTTTTTTGAGCTCAACACTCCATTCCTTAGATTGCACCCAGTGTTCAATCTGGAACTCCTTCGACCATATATTCCACCACTATTGGACACCGCAGATATTGTAGAACAACTTACACCAACATATTTCAACCCTGAATGCATGGAACAAGCATCCACTAATTAGATAGTGGATACACAGGTCAAGGGCACTCTCTAGCAGAGGGTCTAGCTTTATTGGGTTGTCAAGGTGGGGCAACTCCTACACCAGGGAAAGTGGCTCACCCGGGGCTAAATTCAATAGAATTTTCCTCACCTAATGGGGGAACTCAACTCAATGGAGACCATTTCTTCCTAAGGGTGAAGGAATGATCTAGGTGGATATTGATGGCCACCCACCAATTCCAACTGGCTCCTCTTGACAGTTTTTAGTTCAACATGTTCTTCTTTACTTCTTTGTAATTGTGGGTTCCACACTTCCTGGGTTTTCTAAATCTATACACATCTTCCAGGTGGAGACTGGTGTCCCCCTACCTTATCCAACTAGCTTATTTTATAATTTTTCATGTCAAAACAACTTTTTGTATTTCTAGGGAAGTTTTGGGGTCCTAAACGGTGTTTTTTTGTCTTGCCATGGTCAAACTGTAGATAGAGTCAGAGTCTAATGACATAATGTGTAATTCTCAGAATTAACTTTTTGACGAGATATCACACGCCTAAAACGAAGGCCGTATGCAAAATTTATGACCCCGGCAAGTTGAAGTACCAACTTACCCAATGAGGCCCACATAACTTTTGGCATTTCACCTCCTACGGTTATGTTTTTGGATTTCTATGGTTTTGGCATTCATGAGTAATGTTAAAAAGGATTATGGAGCCTCATTTTTACCATTCTTCTCAAATAGATGCACGTAGCAGCCACATCTCTTCTTAGAGATAGCTACCACCATTCAAGCAAGTTGTTTTTTGTTCTATAGTTTAATAGTTTCCTCCTATTTTATTTATTCAATATAGGTTATTTTTCATTGGATATATGTTGTTGTTTTCTGTATCTTTGTGTTATTGTATTCAGTCTGTTAGTCAGTTCGTTCCACTCCTAAATCCATATCATATCTAGTGAAAGCTATCCATTGATTAGAGAAATCATATCCTAGCTCAAATTGCTCTGTGTTCAACCATTCTTGGCTCCATATTGATGTTCGTCCTTGGTCAAGTATTTGGTGTAAATGATAGAAAAAATGTGTATGTAGTTGATCAATCATGCTTGGAGGGATAATATGATTTTTACCACTACTCAATTAGGGGTATAATTCAATCCTCACCTTTCTGTCATTTCCTACCCGCCACATCAATACCTCCCCAACCACATGGAATGATTTGATGAGGGATTTCCAAATTATAGAGAAACTTGGGATGTCCTTAGAAGGGTGTCTAATCCAATCCTCCACTGAATATGAGTGAATATATTTCTAAATGACCACTTTTTTCCATAAGCTCTCAGAAGAGATCAATCTCTAACTAGATTTAGCTGCCAGTTTCTTTGAGAACAATAATATTTTCTTTAAGCCCCATACACCCAACATTTTTTAGCAAGGCCAAGGATTCCCATTTCACCCATGACATAGAAAAATGATCTTTCATATCCTCCCATAAAATTTGAAACAAAGATACCTCACTTTTTCTAGAACAACTTTGGGGATCCAAGCAAGAGACATCTAACACATTAGGATTGATTCCAGTACTGATTTGGCTAGGACTAGTCTTTCCACTCTCGAGAGCCAACAAAATCTCCAAGATTAGTCTCTTTTCCAACTTGCCTAATAGCTAGTGCTAATATTCTTTCCTGTAACAATTTGGTTTTAGGTGGAATCCCAAATATTTTAGATCTACATGGGCCTGATAGACTAATAGGTCTTCTTGTTTCAAATTATGGGTCGAGAGGGTGGATTCTTGTTCATTTATTTTCATCCATGTTTCCCTTCCAAATAAGTCTCAAATGGAGTTTAGCTTATATGTGTCCCCCAAAATACCATTGCAGAAAATCAGAACATCATCCACAAAGAGGAGATGGGTTAGTCTTAAGGTTGAGGAGATTAGTATTCCTTGAAAATCCCCTCTAGAATTTTCTTTTCCAATTGCCCTGCTAAGTCCTTCCACAACCAAAAGAAAAACAGGGGGGATAGGGGACAACCTTGTCTTAAGCCTCTCTCATAATACAAGGAAAAGACCCTTTAGTGGAGGTTTTTGCAGATGCCTCTATAAAAATATCCCAAAAATATGTTTATAGCAGATGATACTAGTAGAGGTGAGCAGAAAAATGTTTTAGTGGATGTTTTTAAACCAATTATTTTATAAGTACATAATGCACTGGTGCGTTTCATACAACAAGTGCATCGAAGCCTTCAAAACTAGCGCATCGTAGCAGGGTTATTTCAAATAAAGAAAAATATTATCTGTTGCGCTATGAAAATAAGGACACATTGAAAATAATGACATGCCATAATAGTGTTCTTTTAAAAACATACAGTGTGCAACATAACACTATAAGCATCGATGCACTATTAGTAGCACGCACTTTCATATGGTTAAATAAAAAACATTTACGCAACAATGTATGATTATGTCAAAAAATATATTCTAGTGCACTCCATTGCGCACACCAATGCTCCAATACATATTACTGTGTTAGTGTTAATTTCCAAATTTAGGTGGTTCACTCTATAAACCCAAGTGCATCAGGGCATTTATTATCATACTGCATTGTGTCATGCTTAAACAAAAAATTTCTCACTATTGTAGTTTTTCAAAAAATGTATAGTGATGTGTTATGTAGTAGTATATGCACTGGTGCACACCTAAAAACACATGCACTATTCTAGGGATGGTTTTTTTTAATATAACTGGTGTGCTCATTAAACATGTATGGCTCGGTGTGGTTGTGCATTGGGCATTCAGAACATGAGTTTTAATAATAAAAAAATTACTAACGGTAAAAATAATTTTTAGTGTTGTAGAGCTCAAAATCACCAGTGAAACCTTTTCCTATCTAAAGTGCCCTTCCATCACTTCTTTCCTTGGTTGCATTCCTTTCATCTGTTGTTCAGTGCGTGAATTTTGAATTTTTCCAAATAGTGCGATTTTTTTTTTAGTACGTCACAACCATGCCTCCCCGACAACAAAATGTCCAGGTAATGTCCTTGTTTCTTCATAACTTAAGTTTTCAGCGTATTAAAATTTAAAATTGAGTGAAATTTTAAGTGTAAAAAAAAATTAAAATTTGTGGTGCGTTTGAGCCTCTCGGCTCGCACCACGTACGGTGTGACCTGTAAATTTTCAGGGTGCACCACAAATATTGTTACATTTATCGGTGGTGCGTTGGTAAACATAAAATCACCGACACGTTTGTTTAATGATGCACCGAAGAAAATCATATAACTGGTGGGGCAGTGCGTCAAAGTATAGATAATGCACCAGGGCATTAAAGTACATAGAACACCGCCCTTATCAGATATATTTTTACCCAGTGCATTGGTAATATTGCACATCGATGCATTCATGCTTACCAAACACACTGTCTAGAAATGTAACATTGTGTTGTGGTGCACCTAGTAATGTTTTTTGTGGCACTGTGCACAGTGCGATAATAACAATCGGGACACACCCTAATAAGTTCCATACTCAAAAATTTGTTAAAGTTTATGTGGCAGTGTGACTATGTTAGTTACACGCATTGGTGCATGTAGTGAACATATATGCACCACATTGTTTTGCTAATTTAAAAAAAAAAAAATTACATGCGTTAATATTTTAATTTATTTTTTGGTTTAAGTGGTGCATATGATAAAACTAATGCACTGGAACATATGTGTTGTAGTGTAGCACCTTGGTGTAATACATTTTTAAAACACACCACATAACATAGTAGAACATAATTTGTTCGATGAGTTAGTTTACACTGACGTATTGGTCACGATGCTGACAATATATATGGGCACACCACCAACGATGTGTGATTGTGTTTTTTATGCACTATTAATGCAATTATACTATTTTTTAAGGAAGTTATTTAGTAGATTTTTTTTCAATGTTTTATCTATGAGTGAGGCTGATATATTTCATATGTTAATCATACAAATATGTGAGAGGAGAGAGCAATAGCAACAGTAGGATCATAGGATGGACACGTACAATGTTGCACAGGAATTGGAGGCGAGGGAGAGGGAGAGGGAGAGGGATTTGTACCCTCTCCCTATTAATTCAACGAATCACGCTAACTTGAGGGATGTAGGCCTCCTTAAGTACTATGAAGAGGATAAATCCATTATGAGGCACTCTGGGTTGTTGGTGCATCTGATCCATCGATGGGATGTCCATTGACATGATTTTTGTGTGGGTCTGGATCAGTGGTACCATCCCACTAAGGAGGATGTTTACTTTATCACTGCACTATCTATGGAAAGGGAGGATTTTCCCCAGTTTCCAGATGTTTGAGTAGGTGTTTCCAGTGATATTCAACTCATAAACTCTCGGTGATATATTGGGGTTGAGGTACTATCCCCAACTAATTTCCATGTGTCTGGTGGACAAATGAAAATCGCCTCTTTCAGTGTAGAGGAGGTTAGGTGCCTCTCACTCTTAGTGACTACCATAGCTCATTTTACCAGTGATGGGATGTGCATTATCAGTACTCTTTTGTATTATGTTAATTCATTGGTGTAATGGCCACAGTGTATCAGATGCTCTACCATTTTTTTACGACAGTTTTGTATAGCGCTCAACAAATGTTGGGCTATGATATGTGGGAGTTCGAACTTCCCATTTTCCTCAGAGTTGTTTTGCTTATTTTTTGATAGGTTTCCAAAGACGAGGCCAAATTTTTTTCGTCGGCCTCTCAAGAGAAGGAATCATGTGCAGATGGGCATGTGGGGGGAGATGATTCCCAAGAGGGGCCAGGCAAAGTTTCTGACCAGGATTGCGCCAGGTGCACTAGGGATACTAGGTAGTGGGGCAGATCACATGTTCTTCATGGTGTTGCATCCTTACGTGGTTATGGATTGGAGAGGATGTCCAAACATCATCTTCCCAGCATATGAGCTGCCAGATGATAGAGGTAATATTAGTGTTTTATTTAAATTAATATAGTTTCATTTTATTGTCTTACTTAATTAGAATAAAAATAATTCTAACACATTATTTAACTTTTTTTGTCAAATTGTTTAATGGATTACTATGTAATTATTGTTCTGTACTATATATATATATATATATATATATTATAGACATTGACACTTTTGTTGGGGATGTGCCTCCTCCCCCAGCAAATGACGATGAGGAGATGATTCTTGAGGCCACATTGGGTGAGGTTTCTCAAGTGAAAATACCCAATGACATGCCTCATAGGGACAATACCAAATTCAGGTTGTAGTTGGGCGACCGACTCTCTGCACTTTTGACTAAGGTGGGAGTCTACCCTACTCTGATGTGAGACATCAGGGAATATCCTATGTTCTTGGAGATTTGGAGGGATATTATTTGTGATTTGATGCCTCTTATGTGTCATATCGTTGAAGTTGCTAGGATACTAGCAGCGAGGAGGGCTCCCAATGATAGGCACAACTCTCCTTTCAGTATGGCCCATTCTTACAATACCCCATCTATTGATGATGGTGGTTTTGATCATCCTTCTGCGCATCCTCTTTATCCTCCTCTTTCACCTCAACCTAGTCAGCATCCATCATCTTCCACTATAGACCAGGCCTCCACTACTGTTGTAAATATGCAAATTATGCCATCGGCTAGACCATATATGTTATAGCAGTTATTTGACT
The DNA here is from genome assembly GCA_009831015.1 of Picea engelmannii. Classification (NCBI taxonomy): domain Eukaryota; kingdom Viridiplantae; phylum Streptophyta; class Pinopsida; order Pinales; family Pinaceae; genus Picea; species Picea engelmannii. Next base: position 78,858 of record ML793368.1, on the reverse strand, counting down.
TGTCCATAATATATATATATGGTGTTTTTCTTGCATGGATCATGTTGATGATGTACTAAATTTATATGTTGATGTTGATGCGTATATTGCTAGGTCATGTTAAATTTGGATGTTAAATGTGCTTGATAGATGTGTATGTTAAATGATGTTTGTTATATGTGTGTGATGATGATGTCAAAAATTGATTCTCTTTTGCTAGATGTGATCACAATGATGATGCCCTGTTAAATTATTAGATATGTGTTCTAGCTAATTAATGATGTTTATATGTGCTAGAGGTATATATAATTAGATGACGTTATCTAGAAAATATAAATGTGTATTTTAGATGTTGTTTATTTTTGTAATAAGATGGTTATCATCATCATGTTTATTTTATAAATTACAATGTTCAATATGGTTGAAACTATAATTGCATAGATAGTTCATTATACATATTCATTCTAACTATTTGTTTTTTTCAAAAAACAAATTACATATAAATAAATATTATTTTCCATTGTACTAATTATCCTTTTTGAATAGACTCTTCTACACTAAAATTTGTTATTATAAAAAAGTTATGTTCTCCAATGATAAGCATTCTATTGACTTTGAAATTTTATGGATGCAAATCTTCCTATTGTTATTTTTGTTATTATTTAGTAAGTTCATTGCTATCAAATTTTAATATATTTACTTCATTAATTGTGGTTTTACTCTTGGGGGCATAATTTTATAAATATTTTTAAAATCAATGATAAAAGTATATAAACTAAAGAACACTACTTTAGTTAAAATCCAAATTATCACAAAAGCATGTTATAAATTTAATTTTTTAATTATAAACGCATTTTTTGTTAATCTTACTTTTAAATCTACAAAATAAATGAACATAAACTCAACTTTTGAATCATCATGTTAGCATATCATCAACAATTTTGTACTATTAAACATGCATATCAACCATATAATTACATCTAATATCAACATAAAAAATAGAATTATGTATCCCATTAAAAGTTCAATTGGACATTTAACATTTTGCAGTGTTTCACAATTGGAAATATTTAAATAAGATGAAATATTTTTAAATATATGCAACGACATATAAATATGTTCAAATAACAAACATTCCATGCAATCACAAATAATTGGAAAGACACACATATTACACATCAAATTGATTTTTAACCAACTAAAATTGTTCAAAGATTTGTTATAATTAACTTAACAATTCCTTTGTCAGAAGATGAATAAAAAACAATACAATTAGTGAAATAATGGATATAACAAAAATATACAACATTGATATTAAAGATGAAATAAAACATATACATATCACTCCTTGTTGTCATCACCCTCATTATATTCCTTTCTTGACATGATAACATTATTGTTCTCAAAAATATTTTTTGATCTATGGTCATGTGTTAATACAAACCACCAATCCCTATCCAACACATCTGGGTTAAAAAACACTTGGTTACAGTGTTTTGGGAAAACATAAGGTTCCTTAGCTTCATCCCACATCTTTATAAAATTGATGCATATCATCCCACTATCATGATCTTACTTTACATTATTCTGATCAAAGGTGTCCCACCACTTGCACCTAAAAATAACACATTGGAAATAAGAGAAGTCCACTCGAATGATCTCTTGTATCTTTCCGACATAACCTAACTTCCTCTGTATGGTGTTTTGATCATCGTGGCTAGTACGAATAGATTGGTTGAACTTGACTTCCACTCCATAGTCCTTTGTCATGTGTCCATCATCGACATCCTTTGTGTGAAAGTGATGTGCATATGCCCACATAGATGGGAACAAATGCACCTATACAAAAATGAACAAATAACAGTGTCAATATGTGTCTAATAACCCGACCATTAAAATATAAAATAATATAGATGTACTTACAATTCAAATGCGCATTACAAAGTTAAAAATTATGTACACAAAATGATTAATACCAAGTTGTTGCAACCAATCTCTATGTTTAGTGCATCCACTTCTTCACACGAGTAATGACTAGATGAACCATATTTCTCTTGGACTTGGTCAACAACCCAACTGTTGGGGTATATCATTGGCATATTTTCTTTTAAATGATCAGGATAAGGCATGCTTCTACCATTCAATCACCTGAATTCTTTCCTGTCACTTTCTCATTTCAACCTCTTTTGTTCATACAATCCGACCCACAACTGTGTTTCCTCAGAATTGTAAAGAACGAATTTATTGGTGGCATCAATTTCTAAATTCACTTATGTATTCATGAAATCAAACCAACATATAGTACATATGAGATCATGAAAATATACATTATGAAGTTCACTGTGAATAGTTGTTGTGTAGAAATTTGACAAACGATAAGTCACTTACTATTTATCAAGCGCCTTTTTCCATTCTTTTGGACAATACCCCCTTCTCTTTTTTCTTCAACCCTTTCATCATCCGAAATCATTGGACATGGTGTGTTGTCTATCTTCTTAATGTATTCACTGGCATAATAGAAAGACTTATATGATATGTACTCCTCTTCCATAGACCCCTCATTTTTTCCCCTTTGATGAACAAATCCTTTCAATTTCTTCATGTACCACTCTAAAAGAAACATCCAATGATAGGATACCACTCCAACCAATTCAACCTCATCCACTAGGTGAATTAAAAGATGAACTTGCAAGTCCATGAAATTCAATGGTAGTTCCTTCTAAACATACAAACAATCTCAGCTATCTCTTGACACCACCGTGGAATGGTATACATACGAATATTCTTTGATGCCTCCATAGAATTCATATCCTGTAAGTAATCATCCATAACAACTTCTTTTTTATTGCCTCCATTGCCAACTTCTGAAGAACTACTATTATTGTATTCATTCCTAATTGGTGAATCTGGACATAGTGGGAATTGAAAAGGTGGTTGATTCAACCATTCTTGGTACACTTCCTCTCTGAGTTATTCTCTCATTGCAACATTCTCTTAGGTTGTAATTTTTGTGGGGTGCAATAGAATATGGTAGGTAGGTCGCTCATCATCAGAAGAATCCTAATTTCAAAAATATTGAACATTAGTACATCAATGATATTAGTAAGCACAATGCAATAATTTGTTTGTTCAAATTATATTATACCAAACAATTGTTACCATCCTCGACGAAGGATTGTAGATGGAAGATGGAATGTCACAATTTGCAGGTTAAAACGACTATCCATTTTCATCTACCAAATGCTTGCAGTATGTTGCTCTTGATAAGACCTTTCTACGTTTTTGAACCAATATTGGAATATTTTCTGCCTCTGAACTCGATTCTAAATAATGATCCTACAAATTTGGATACATTTTTATTTACACTGACATGGATAAAAAAAAAAATGAGATAATCAGAACATAAATAAAAAAAGTTAAAGTTATTGGAGATGGAAAGGGAGAACTGTGTGATGGGATTTGAACAATATGGAATGGGATGGAATTTGAAGAATTGGCCATTTCATCAAATATATAGGTTTTCTCCCTGCATTTCAGCAAAATTAACAATAAATTTTCATGTACATATCTAAAATAAATATCAAGAACCATACCACAATCTCAATTTGAATATAGTTTTGAAACCATTTTTTAAGAATAAGGCAACATAAAATGTAAAATGTATACTGAAGTATTGCAAGTCATGTGAATTTATCCTAAAAGATAATTTGAAATGAATATACTATTTTATGTGCAAATAAAAGTTCAAATAACTTTAAAGTCATCTCAGTGCGCTTATAAACCACAAATGCACTGGTGCACATATTAACAATAAGCACGGGTGCATTGAAAAATCAACCAAACCGTGTTTCTAGATTTTGATAAAACAAAATCATATGTCTTTGGTACATCAAATAATATGGACACATTGGTCCGTAATGTAATATGGACACACCAGTGAATCTTATATAAACACACTATCTTGTCGAAAAACTTAAAAAAAAAAACACGATTTTTTTAAACAATTAAAAAGAGAGAGAGAATTGAATTTCATAAAGTCATTTAAATACTAAAAAGTTATTCACTATTTCATTATTTTGAAAAAAATTGTAGGGGAGAGACTTGAAAAAGAGACATACAGAGGAACATTGTGGAGGAGCATAATACTTTGGAACCACAATATTATTCAGAATATGAGAATTTTGAGGGTATGGTGATTCACTATAAACCCTTTCCATAAAGTTTTTTTAATATTAAGAAGGTATTCAATATTTTCATTATTTTTCCAAAATTTACAGAAGACAGTGATCTAGGAGGATTTTGGTGGCAACCCACCTTGTCCAACTAGCTCAAAACAGGTTTTCGAAAACTTACTATTTTTAGTAGTTTTTCGTTTCCTGAACTTCCGGGGCCATTTTGAGGGCCTAAAAAACGTTTTTTCACAATCAATCACCTCAATGATAGACAAAGGTTTTGATTTACCCCCATAAATTAATTTCATCATCAATACCTTTCCAATGAGCTATTGTGCGCCCTAAACGAAGATCGTATGCAAAAGTTACAACCCTGTGAAGTTGATGTACTAATTTACCCCAACATGGCCCACATGACTTTTGGCGCTTCATCTCCTAGTGTTATGTTTTTGTATGTCTAGGGTTTTGGGATTAATATTTATTATAAAAAGGACTTCAAAGCCTCATTGTACTCATATTATTGTGAATGGGTGTAGCCGTCACATCTCTTCTCAAAGATAAGTTTCCACCATTCTAACAATCTTTTTTCCAGTCTGTTGTTTACATTTTTAAGCATATTTCTTATTTTATTTTTTTTGACAGAAACGGTGAGGAGATTTTTATATTAAAAACATTGGATATGCCACTGGGTTCGTTACATCGAAGAATATTTCCTTGTGAACTGGAAAAAAAATGGCTGAAGATCTTAACATAGGACATAGTTTGGGAATAAAACTATTTTAGCGATCTAAAGAGGCTTCGCATCATTACATCATTTATAGCTTGGAAGCTTTTTTTCTTTTTGGAAACCATCCACCATTCCTTTATTTGGTCTGGAGAATGACTTTCTGTCGGGCCTAGAGGGTCTTCCTCGTCAGGTATATCTGCCCAGCTTGAGTTCTAGGGGTTTGGCTAGTTTGGCAACTTGGGACAGGCTTATGCCTGAGTTTCCCCTTTAGCGGGATATTTCATTTCGGCTTCAACTTATAATTATTATGTTTTTCCATGGCCGTGATTTTAGCGTGCGGCTCCATTGGAGCCCCCATCCACTAGGTGGGTCTTTGTTTCTTGGGCGACCTTTTTTTTCTGGGTAGTTTTTCACAGTTGCGGGCTACGTGCCCTATTTTGAAGCAGTTTCTACACCTGAAATTGAGATTCTCATAATTGATTTTTTGGTTCCGTGAGTATTCCATGCCTTGAAGAATAATTTTAGTTGGGAAACCTTTGGTGAAATCCATTTCTACATAGTTTCGCGTGAAGGTGGAGCAGGATGGCTTGGAATCTGGGCTTCTGCAGAGGAACTTGCTGAGGCCATTTCCAATGGATTTAGGAGACGCATCCCCCCAGAAATGCAGGGGAAAATATGGAAGTCTCACCTAGACTGGAGCTAAAGAGATACAGTCCGTGGAAGGGTCAAAAGAGGGGGTCCATAGTTGCATGGATAGACCTTATCTGCCCCAGAACCACGGCCCTAAGTTAAACACCTTGTCTCTATCACTTATAGATTCAAAAAATACCCCAAAGAACCCCTTTGCACAAGGGAAGGTAATGATTCTCCATCTAAAATCAGGTACCAGTCAGAAGAGATACAGGAGAGGAGATTCAAAAGATTGGGCCAGAATTCGTTAAACCTACAAACCAAAGCGTGATTGTCGTAATGTTGAGCATATGTTAGAGCTTCATGCGACATTTGGATTGAGACTATAGGAGCTTCAGGAACTACTGCATGCAACCCGGGCAGATGACCCTGATGAGAGGCAACCTCAAGGGCCGCTGAATGCAGACCGAAGGGTTGGCATGAAGCTACCTCTTTGAAGGAGGGGGCTGAAACCAGAGGGAGTCCTCAATATGTCACCAACGTAGAACTAGGGGGAGCATGTCTTTGAATGGGAGCCGAGGTCATAGGAGGAGTCGCCACCACATCATCACCAGGAGGGGCGTCGTCATGCTAAGAAGAGGGCTAGAGAGTCGCCATTGGAACCTGAGGAGATGCATAGCTTCGATGGAGAGAGGTGGAGGGAAGGAGGGCCATAGGGTTAGTGCCATGTAGGAGGTTCAGGAGGGGTTTTTTTTAATTCCTAGCATATTTCTTATTTAATGGAAGCCATGTTTTACTATATCTCTATTATTTTTCACTTTATCTCTGTGTTAATATTATAAATCTATGGTTTCATTTCATTCCTCTCATAAATATGGATTAGTGGTATCAGAGCGGTCTACTCCTTGTCATTTTTTTTTTTTTTAATGCATGTCCCCGACACAGTCAAGGTATAGTGAGTTGGGTCTCAATATTATTTTTATTGAGGACAACTTCTCTCACATGCCCAAGAAGCTATCCATGGTAGGAAAAAATAAAGATGATGGGACAAGAGATCCTTTCAAAATGTTTCTTGAGGAATCCCTTGAGCAACAGAGGAATGAGATGATGGACAACTTTGCACAAATCCTTCGAAGGATAATGACAAGTGATGCATCCACCTCAAGTGGAGGCACCACCCCCTTCAAGGTACAAATCAATTTTGATATTCTTATATTTAAAGTTCAAATAGATTTCGATGCTATAGATAAATAGTGAAAGCTTCTAGAAGGGTATTCTATGTCCACAAATTTTCCGATAGAGAAAAGACTACATTTTTTCTCCTCAAGGTTGTCCCCCATTTTAAAGATTGGTGGGAGACTTTATGTGAGAAAAATTAAATAGATGGATCCACATTATTTTAAGTTTCTCCCACTTGGGGTTCCTTTAGGGATTTTATTAAGGAATAATACTACCCTGTTTGAAGTTATGACAACTTGTATATAATGTGGGCCACACTGCAACAAGAAATAGACTAGAAAGTGCCAATGTTCATTAATGTGTTCCATACCTTTCACACCAAGACGTGTATAAAATATTTTGAGTGACATATGGTGCTCAAGTACTACATAGATCTCCATAGATAAATCCAAATAGAAATGGAGTTTTTTCACATCTCATACTTGTGCGTGGCCTATCGATATGCCATCAAAATCAAGCAGAAGATGAAACAAAAGATGTGAAAACTTGGTTTTGGGAACCCCTCACAGCAGAAGCATGGAAAGGGAAGCCCCAACCCATAGAATAAAGGCTAGAGAAAATATGGGGAACCTCAAGAAAACCAGTCCAATCCGCAAGTAAATAAGGACAATTGGAAGATGAAGAAAGATATCAAGAAGTGGTGCGACTTCCATAAGAGCCCCTGGCATAACACTTCATATTTCCTCTCAAAGAGGTCATTGGTGGATGAGATAAAATCCTTTGAACAAAATGTGAGATTCGACTCTGATTCAGAACCATAAAAGGGGAGATGGATCATTGACGTGGAACCTAGTGCCACTATTTCTACCACCAAGATCCAACCTTGTGAACCTAATGAGCTAGAGGAAGGCGAGCACCACTTATATTCACAAATGTGGGTAAAAGGCACTCCACTACACTTCATTGTTGATAGTGGTAGCCAAAATAACCTCATCTCAATAGAGGTTGTCAAGCATCTATCCTGGATGAAAATGCCACACTTGTATCCCTACACCATCGAATGGCTCCATTAAGGAAGTGATCTTCGCATCAACAAACAATGTCGCATGTTGTATGGAATCAAGCCATTAAAATATTAGGTATTGTGTGATGTTGTTACCCTTGAAGTTTGTTATGTTCTTTTGGGACAACCTTATTTATGGAAACATCATGCTATATATGAGTCTAGGCCTCACAATGTTATTATTACTTTGAACAAGAATTTGTATAGGATACGCAAGGTAGTCCCACCTAGCACTATTTCCTTAATCTCTGCCAAGCAATACAGGAAGGTTATTTCTTAGACTAGGAAGTTTTTATCCTTCGTGATTCATTCTTAGAGTGAATGAAAGGTTGAAGCTACATCCATGGCCTCTGCGTCCAACCTCTCCATGCAACAGAAGAAAGTGAATAAGGTCATGGAAGAATACAAATACATATTCTCATCACCTACTAGGGCACCTCTGCATTGTCAGGTCAAGCATCCCATTGATCTGACCCCTGGCACACCACTACTCAATGGGATATTCTATTGCTTCTCTCTTCTAGAAAATGAGGAGATCAAATGTCAGATCCAAGAACTACTCCACAAGGGGCACATATGACCCAAATCATCACCTTGTGGAAGCCCAATCGTGTTGGTGCAAAAGAAAGATGAGACTTGGCGACTTTGCATTGATTATCAGGGCCTAAATAAAATCACAGTCACGAACCGGTACTTGATTCCCTGAATCAACATTCTCCTCAATCATCTCAAGGGGAACAAATACTTTAGTAAGATTGATCTAAATTTTGGCTAGCATTAGGTCCCAATAAAACCAACAGATGTATGGAAAACTTTCTTCAAGTCAAAATAAGGTCTTTTTTAATGGTTGGTCATGCCCTTTGGTCTGAAAAATGCCCCAACAACTTTCATGAAGATGATGGATGATATCTTGTGGCCTTTCACTAATTAATTTTTGGTGGTGTATCTGGATGACATCCTTGTCTACAACAAGACTTGGGTAGAAAACTTGGAACATATTCAGTAGGTTCTACACACTCTGCAGTAGCACAAGCTATATGCCAACTTGGAAAAATGCTCATTTGGCAGGATAGGGTCTAGTAGCTATGCTATATTGTTGATGTGTAGGGTGTGCATGTTGATCCAACCAAGATCGAAGTCATCCGTGACTAGCTAACCCCAATCACACTCACTAAGATTCAGACATTCTTAGGCCTTTCCAATTTCTATCGAAGGTTCATGTTGGGATTATCCCATATTGCATGGGACCTCATCCACATAGCCATAGGTGGTGGTAAGGAAAAAAAATTGTAGGGTTGATCCCAACAGAAAGCATTCGATGATATGAAGTAATGCTTGTTCCCCGCCCCAGTTCTTTCATTACCTGACCTACAACATCCCTTTCAGTTCGAGACATATGATTTAGACTATGTTGTGGGCACAATCATTACTCAGGATGACCACCCTATGGCCTATCATAGTGAGACACTATCATATGTCGTCCATAAGTACCCTACTTACAAAAAATAAATGTATTCCATTGTAAAATCCATCTACCAGTGGAGGAATTACATTCTTGAGAAGGAGACAATCATCCACATTGATCAAAATCCATTGCAGTTCATGCAGACACACGGAAAATTGCAGAAAGACATCCATCAGAACTAGTCCACATATTTGCAACAGTTCCACCTCAACATCAATTATAAGATAGGAAGTACCAACTGAGTCATTGATTTCCTAAGCCGACCTCTAATCATGACACTCACCACAATGCTCGATTCTTGTGGCCAAGAGACCTCCATATGGACCCACCTCTATGAGACAGATTTTGACATCACCAAGACCTACTAGATATTGGGAACAAACACAGTTGTCACCAATTTCCATCTTCTGAAAAAGGATGGGATGTTTTGCTATCTGGACCATCTATGTGTTCCATCAAGTGAGAAAGTGAAGCTAATTTATGAATCCCACTACAGTCGGGTGGTGGGATACTTCAGTGTGGAAAATACAATGGCAGTGTTGCAGTGACATTTGTACTGGTTAAAACTTCGATAGGATTTCATCAAGTATATCTGGTATTGCACTTCCTAGAATATTTCCAAACAATCGATTAATAAACAAGGCATGTACACTCTTATCCCTACTCCTGACAGGCCTTGGGAATCCATCTCAATGGACTACATGTCAGTACTTCCATTCACCAAGAGGGGAAATGATTATATTTTTTTGGTTATTGATTGTTTTTCCAAGATGGTGATTTTGGCCACCTACAAGAAGATCACCATAGTGGAAGTCACTGACAAGCTCTTATTTGAATGAGTGTGGATACACTTTGGGATCCCATAAACCATTATCTCATATCGAGACAAACATCTCCTTAACACATTTTGGTCGATCCTCTAGTCACTGCTAGACACTAAGCTCACCAAGTCCACTACCTTCCACCACTAGACAGATGGCCAAACCAAGGTCGTCAACCAAATGATCATGCACATCTTGCGCATGTATAATTCCAAGCACACCAACACCTGGGATGAGAATCTTCACTGTTTTCAAAAAATCTACAATGGAGCCATACATAGCTCAACTGACCACAACCCCTTTCAGGTGGGGTTGAGATTTCAACCCTTAGGTCCCATGGATGTTGCACTACACCTTGCGGCCACCTAGGAAGACTCATCACATGCTCCAACTCGAGCTGAGAAAGACACCCTGTTCATTGAGCGGATCCAACACATCCACCAATAGGTTTAGGATATTTTATAGAAGGCCAAATCCAAGTACAAGTAGTGCCATGATCAACATCGAGTGCCACACTAGTTTTGGGTGGGAGACAAATTTTGTTTGCACTTTATGAAAGAATGTATTATAGGGCCTCATCGAAAGATTCATCCACTCCATTATGTACCCTACAACATCAACAAGGATGTGGGTGACAATGCTTTTGAGATCAACCTTCTCCCACTCCTTGGATTGCACCCAGTGTTCAATGTGGACCTCCTTCGACCTTATTTTCCACCATTATTGGACACCTCGGAAATAATAGAACAATTGACACCAACAAAGCTCAACCTTGAATACATGGAATAGGAATCCACTAATCATATCATGGAAACACGGGTCAATGGAACTCACAAATAGAGGATCCATATTTATCAGGTTGTCAAAGCAGGGCAGCTCTTGCAGCAAGCCAAGTGGCTCACTCGGGGATAAATTTAGTATAACTTGCATCATATGATGGGGGAATGAAACACAATGGAGACCATTGATTCCTAAGGGGGGAGGATTGATCTAGGAGGATCTCAGTGGAATTCAAGTTTTACTGTATCTCTGTTATTTTTCATTGTGTCTTTGTGTTAATATTATAAATCTATGGTTTCATTTCGTTCTGCTATAGATCAGATAGATTTGGAAGAGAGACATATCGGGGAGCACTGTGGAGCAAAAGAATAATTTGGAACAACACAAATATTCATAAAATCAATATTTGAAGGGTATGGTTATTCACTCAAAACCCTACATTCAGGAAAATAAAAATAAAAAAATTCATACTTACCTTAAACCCTTTTTTTTTTTTGCTTACATGAATGCAAAATTTCACCCTATGGTTTAACTCCTTCTATCACTTCAGAATTCAAGAATTTCGTTTTAGGTATTTTAGATCTAATGGGTTTGTTTTTCTATATATAAGNATGATTTGACATTTTTTTTTAAAACGTTTTCCTCTTTTCCAGTGCATATTTTTGATAGAAATGCACCGGTGAGTTTATGTATATGGAACACACCGATTAAGAAATATTTAAAAAATGAAAATAAAAAATATGGTCCATAAAAAAACTGTCGCCATTGTTCACATCTAAACAACACAGAAAATGTTGTCACATAATCTTTTTAATTTTTAAATTTTTTCTTCTCATCGGTGTGTAAGTTTTCTATTTTTTTTTAATGAATGTTTAAATTTGTTTCTATGTTTTTGTTTTCTACTA
>ML793368.1:15897-35304 GCA_009831015.1 Picea engelmannii | reverse complement strand
TTGGCAGTTTGATGTATGCAATGGTTTGTACTAGACTGGACATTGCACATGTAGTGGGAGTTTTGAGCAGGTATATGTCAAAACCGGGGAAGGATCATTGGACAACAGTAAAGAGGGTCTTCAGGTATCTTCGTGGCACCACCAGTTATGGATTGTGCTACCAAGGAAGACCGGGATTGGATAGAGTGGTGGACATACATGGCTTTGTTGATGCATATTGGGCTAGAGATTTGGATCGCAAAAGATCTACAAGTGGATATGTGTTTAACCTATTTGGAGGAGCAATCAGTTGGATGAGCAAAAGACAGGCTGTCGTGGCACTCTCAACTACAGAAGATGAATACATGGCAGCCACTCATGCAAGCAAGGAAGCAGTATGGTTACAAACATTGTGTTCAGGTGTTGGGTTGGTACAACAAGTAGTGAGATTAGACTGTGACATTCATAGTGCAATATTCCTGGCAAAGAACCCAACTTATCATTCGAAGACAAATCATATTGATGTTAAGTATCACTTTGTGAGAGACATGGTTGAGGAAAAGAAGGTGTTGCTGGAAAAGGTTGACACTTTGAAGAATGTTGCAGATTCATTGACAAAGTCTGTGAGCACAGAAAAGTTCTCCTGGTATAGAGTAACAATGGGCATTGTTGCCCTGGATTGTTGACTATATAATCCCTTGGACCCTTGGATGCAAAGAAAACAACAAGTGGGAGAATGTTGGGTATGTGTTATATTATTTGCATGTGTGTGTGTGTGGGTGTGTCAGATACGATAACTGTGTCTGATGATCCCTTCACCTAGATCTCTACCGTGTGTGACGAGAAATTTCCTAGGGGGGTCCCGGGGGGGGCAGGTTTTTGCTATTTTTAGGGGAATTTGCTATTTTTAGCGGATTTGTAAATTAATCCCGGATTAAGGGATTAGGGTTTTGGTATCTACGGAATACCTAAAAAAATTGTATATATTCTATGGCGAATGGTGAAATTTGATATAATGAAAATAAGAAAGGTTTTCCTGGTTGAGGGTTTCCGGTATAAAATCTTTGTGTACTATGTGTATGAGCCATTGATTAATTTTTGTATTGCTTAAGAATCTATATGCATTGCTTTACTTTGCAGGTTTAAAACTTACATTATTCCCCATGAGATCTAATGGCTACTCAAATTTGGAAGACAAGATAAACTGAAATAGTCTAGCGTATATGAAGCTCAAAGCAACCAATACGATTAATAAATTGAAACAACCATTAAGCATTGATTGAATCAACAAACAAAAATGTAGATATGAAGTAAGGAACCTGATATTTATTTCTATAGTAATCCTTACAAGTGTTGAGGAATTAGCATTGTAGATAACTACCAAAGGGGTTCATATACCCAGTTATCAGTTCCCACATTCAGAGCTGCCAGAATTTGAAAGATGAATGCACATAGCTTAAGAGAATATGCTTCTACAAATAAAAAACTCAATATCCATTCCCAGCTCGCCTCTCAATAGTGACAAGCTCCAACAATATGAAGAATAAACACTACTCTCAGACAACACACTCTGCCAAGAAGAAATCTATGGATAGGAAGGAGATACAACCCACAGAAGATCAAACTCGGCCTGGGTAGTGACTTTGTCTCTACGAGATGTAAGGGACTCCCCTCTCAGATTATACCCTGAAAAATTTCTCCCTATGTCCACACTTCGACCAACAATAAAAATTATTCCCCAACTCACAAGGAGGTTTCCCACATGCTCAACACTGTAGTCTTGAAGTGATACATTTGTCCTAATGCATCCAACAAGGAGAACAATAGCCCAACACTTAGATAAGTGTGCCAAGAGTGTATTAAGGTGCCCTTGCAAGAGATGAGTGCCCACTACAAATATAAGCACCTAGATTGGAGAATATCAACCCCAAGAGGAGGTAACTCGGCCCCCACATAGAGAAATGACTATTCCAATATCCAATAATCATCTTCTAATCCAAACTCGGCCTCTTGTGATACAAATCGATTTCAGTAGGAAAGGAGTTCATCCACCATGAAAATATCCTAGCTACAGTGAATATAATGAATAAATTTGAAGTGATTCCTTCCTCAAACTGATTAGGGTGTATCGTTGCAACAATGAAACAAGAGATGAAGCAAGGGTTTCCAAAAACCCTAGACTCTTTCCTCAAGAGATCTCAAAATCTATTTTTCGAATGAGTGAATTCAAGAATGAGGGTCTCCTCCTCTTTTCCCCTCTTTTATTTCTTCATTGAGTTAATTCCCGCTCACTTTACTTTTTAATTTTCTTTTAAAGTCAATTTATGCTTGCACACTTTATAATTTTTAAGTGACTTTATTTTTACTAAGACCCATGTCTCCCTTTTACCCTTTTCACTTCATAAAGTCATTTCCTATGCAAAAGTTGAGTTCCCTAGGTAACTTTTATGACTTAGCCTATGGGAACCAATTTAGGCTAGCAGAACCATTCCTTATGCTTCCTAGGCCAATGGGGACATTATGATATTCCCCGTCTAAGATTGATTTCCCTCAAGAAACTATAATCCAGGGTGTTGCAATATCTGCTCTCCTTCCCAAGTAGTGTCCTCGATATGTAGATTTTTCCATTTGATCAGGTGCTCTTTGATGCTCTCGTTCCTTAATTTCCTCTCTCTCGTCTCCAACACCTCCTCCAAAATTAAAATCAACTATCCATCCTCATCCAATGGTGGAAGCTCTGTATAAATGACAACATGTTTTCCCACTACCTTCTTGAGGCATGAAACATGAAAGACATTGTGTATCTTACACCCCTCTGGAAGCTCTATCTCATAAGTTACTTCGCTGACTCGCCTCAAAATCTTATAGGGACCATAGAATTGTGGCTTCAATTTATCTTCCCCTTTCATTTTCAAGGATGATTTCCTGTATGGCTACAAGAAGAGATATACCAAGTCTCCCACCTTGAAGCTACGCTCCAATCTATTCTTTTTGACATACATCTTATGTTGATTATGTGCCATTTGCAGGCTATCTTTGAGAGTTTGCAATATGTCCCGACTCTCATGAATCCAATCTTTGGTTTTGGGTGCCTAGATGTCCCCAAATGATTGATCCACAAAGGTGGTGGCATCATAACCATACAAAGCTTTGAAAGGTGTCATCCTGATAGACATGTGATAAGTAGTGTTATAAAAATGTTCACCCAAGTGAAGCCATTTGATCCATGCCTTTTTTTGCCCCGATACATAATTTCTCAAATACCCATCGAGCCATTTGTTCACAATTTTTGTTTTCCCATTAGTTTGAGGGTGATAACTGGTAGTAGGAATTAATTCTATCCCTATGAGTCTGAACAACTCTTGCTAGAAGCCCCCCCATGAATTTGTTTTCTCGGTCACTGACAATTTTCTTGGGCAGTCCATCTAGCCGAAATACCTCTTTGAAGAACAACTATGCTACTTGCGTTACAAAGTATTTGGACGATATGGAAAATAAATGGGTCAATTTAGTAAGCATGTCAACCACCAGGTAGATACAATCTTTCCCCTGAACCAGAGGCATCCCTGTGATAAAATCCATCAAAATGCTTTCCCATTTTTGTTCAGGAATGGGAAGCGATTGGAGTAATCTTGTTGAGTGGGTATGTTTCACCTTGTTTTGCTGACATATGTGGCACTCACATAAAAACTTCAATAAATTAGTATTGAGACCCTTCCAAGAGAACCTATCTTGAATTTTTCTATAAGTCTTCAGGTATCTTGGATGACCTGCCAAGGGAGAAGTATGTGTTGCATGCATAACTGTGTTTTTCAACTGGGATTCTGGTACCAAAGAGATCCGGTCCTTATAATATATGATGTCATCAATAACCCTGTACTTGTCATCAGAGACCTGAACATCAAGTATCTCACAAGAAAACCTATTTTTGGAGTATTCTACCAATAGAAGTGCCTTCCATTGCATTGAAATATCCATGAGAGAGAGAGAGAGAGTGTATCCTCAATAGGGCATCAACAACCACATTATGTTTTCCTTTCACATACACAATTTCGAAATCGTGGGCTTAGATTTTCCTGATCCATTTTTGTTGTCGCTCGCTCAACTCCTTTTTCTCCATGAGGAACCTCAAGCTATTATGATCAAGCTTTACCTTAAACCTGTTCCCCACCAAGTACTGTCCAAATTTGGTCAAAGAATGCATTATGGCCAACATCTCTTTGTCATATATGGAGTAATGCCTCATACTCTCACAGTTTGTGTCTCTGAAACGTTATGGAGTAAAAAAAATTCATCAATATAAATCCTATACCAATTCTCGAAGCATCACACTCCAAGACAAAGGGTTGAGTAAAATTAGGTAGTGATAAAATAAGGCGTGAGCTCATCACCTTCTTCAATTTCTCAAATGTATCATGTGCCTTCTCTATCTAAGAGAAAACCCCCTTTTTGGTGAGATCGGGCAGTGGTGCTATCAAATCTGAGAATCCCTTAACAAATTTCCTATAGTGAGTGAAAATACCGAGGAAAATCTTCAATTCTGTCACATTCCTAGGAGTTGGACACTCAATGATTTCCCTGATATTTTCTTGGTGCTCCTGTATCCTGTTCATCCCAATCACATTCCCCAAGTAGAGCATCTTTGTCATTGCAAATTCACACTTCGATTCCTTTGCATACAACTTTTGACTCTCTATAATACCAATTACTTCATCTAGATGCCACAGATGGTCCTCCCATGTTTTGTTGTATATGAGGATGTCATCAAAGAAGACCAATAAGAACCTTCTCAGCTACTTATTGAACACATGATTCATGCACAACTGGAAAGTGGCAAGGGCATTAGTTAGTGCGAATGGCATGACCAAAAACTCATAATTCCCATAGTTGCATCTAAAGGTTGTCTTAGGTATGTCCTGCTCTTGTACCTTGATTTGGTGATACCCTGATCGAAGATAAATCTTTGAGAAGAACTTGGCTCCCCTAAGCTCATCCATTAATTCATCGATCCCGGGTATGGAGTATTGATTATTGATTCTCTTCTTGTTTAGGGCCCTATAGTCAATACACATATGCAGAGTATCGTCCTTCTTCTTGAATAAGACAATAGAAGAGGAAAATAGGCTAGAACTAGGGCAGATGTGGCCCAATTTCAACAATTCTTTAATGTTTTTTTCAATCTTGTCCTTGTAAACTTTAGGGTTTCAATAGGGGTTTGTGATAAATGGTTGGACCCCCTCATATAGCTCTATGATATCCTCAAAACCTCTATTAGGTGGAATGTCAGGAGGAATGTCACTAAATACTTTATGATGTTTGCAGAGTAATACATGTAAGTCATATAGAAGTTGTTGCAGATGGTCATGTGGCTCTCTGTCAGAAATAAAACACTCTACATCCCACTCTATATGACCATGCCTTATAACTACCTCCATTTTGTGAAATGACACAATCTTCGGTGGGTATTGGTGCATGGCTCGTAGGACCACTTTCTTTCCATCTGGCCCTGTGAACTCCATCTCCATGGTCCTCTGATCAATAGTGTATCTTCCAATAGAGTAAATCCATTGAACACCCAACACTACATTTGTGTCTGGTATGTCTACCAAAAAGAAATCATGTGTCATTGAGTAGTTTCCCATGGTTATTGTGAGGTTGGAAATCCACTTGGTGCAACTTATCTGGTGGCCTCATGGTATGACTACTGTGAACCCATTGAATTCCTCTGTCAGAATTCCTGTCCTCTTGACCATGTTACTGATAATGAAGTTATGGGATGGTCCCCCATCGATAAATATTGTCACCTTGTTCCCTTGTAGGACACCTCTAACCCTGAAGGTATGATATCTCGGAAATCATGACATCAAGGCCATGACTGGGTCCTTAGCCCCAACCTATGAATACTCCTCTCCTGATATTGGATGTCCCTGGTCATGTGCCTTCTCCACCTCCTCATCCACATCACTATCATTGTCAGAGTATACCTCAATGTAATGGGCCTTGCCCATTCTATCCTTCCCAACACATATGTTCCCTGGTGCCCATGGCTCTTGACAACTGAAACACAATTTACTTTTCCTCAATTCTCTCCCAGTCTCTTCATCTAGTTTGGTCTTCTCGAACCAATCTCTCTAAGGTGGTCTAATGTCCTTAGTCCTCAGGGTAAAAGTGGGTTTGGACAAAAACCATCTTTTAGGTACTACATCCTGCATGTCACGAGCTATGCTTACTGCATCCTGTAAAGAGGTAGGATTATAGGCTTTCACCCATCCTTGTAGAGGCTCCATTATCCCCTCCAAAAACAACATCACTAGATGACCCTCTGAAATGTCTGACATGATCACAATGACCCTATGAAACTATGATATATAGGCCTCTGGGATATCTGTCTGTTTGAGCTGAGTCAACTCTCTGAAGTGAAGCTCAAGGTCCTTCCTATCAAATCTATCGATGAGTCTCTGTGTGAAGTCTAGGTAGGAGGTAGCCCCAACATATCCCAAAGTGACTAACCCATGGTATCACCACTCATGGGTCTCACCATCTAGGTGCAAAGTGGAAAATTTAATGGCATCTGTCTCTATCATCTGGTGCAACTGGAAGTAAGTATAGAGCTTCTGGACCCATGATATAATGGAGCATTTAGATCCCCCGTCAAAGTTGGGAATAGTGACTTTCCCAATGATACGATGAAACTCAAAATTGTGTGGCATGGCCCTCATGGGCCCTCTTGGTCGGTTTCTTCTCTTCATATTGCAGAACTCCGCAAAGGACATGGATGAGTGGAAATCATATCCTAGTCTTTTGTACTCCTTTAAATATGCCCTATAGGTCTCATCATGCTCAACCTGCATCAATGGACCTGCGACCTCATTCCCCAAAAATTGAGGCATAGTGGGTCTGGGGGATTTTGTGTACAAGTGGGGGTGGCTCTGCATGGTAGTGCATGAGTGGTTTCCTTCTCCATTGTTTGAAACCCCACCACCATTATGGTTCTTCTTCATTGTGCCCTCCAATGAATTCTTAGAAAACTTCCCCATGAGTTCCATTGTGTCCTTTTGACCCTTGGCCAAGTCATTCAAGATATTGAACAAACTATTGATCCTGGTATCATATTCTTCCCCCATAGTTCCTTTTCCCTTAGGTGTGATAGATGGTGCTTCCTCTCTTGTCCCTTATTCTCTAACCACTTATTATTCCTCCCACCCAGGGGGGATTTGGGGTTCTTCCCCTATGTCTATGGTAGGTAATGTTCTACTCGACTTCTGGTCTCATAAATCTAATTACAAATTCCCCTTAGAGCCCACAACTGTAGACGAACATGCTATGATACCACTGTAATATTACCACTCAATTTTCTGGAAATTTTTCTCATTTTAGGGGGTAAGTATTTCATCAAGCAATTGTTGTTTATAACAATTTGTTGTTTGCTAATATTGTATTTTTAGCACAATTTATTATTCCCCATGAGATCTAATGGATACTCATATTTGGAAGAAAAGATAAACTGAAATAGTCCATCATATATGAATCTCAAAGCAACCAATGCAATTAATAAATTGCAACAACCATTAAACATTGATTGAATCAACAAACAAAACTGTAGATATGAAGTAAGGAACCTGATATTTATTGTTGTAGTAATCCTAATAGGGGTTGAGGAATTATCACTGCAGATAGCTGCCAAAGGGGTTCATATACCTAGTTATCAGTTCCCACATTCAAAGCTGCCATAATTTGCAAGATGAATGCATCCATCTTAAGAGAAGATGCCTCTATAAATCAACAACTCAATACGCATTCCCAGCTCGCCTCTCAATAGTGACAATTCCCAACAATATGCGGAATAAAATCTTCTCTCAAACAAGACACTTTGCCAAGAAAAAATGCATGGCTAGGAAGGATATACGACCCACAGAAGATGAAACTCGACCTAGGAATTAACTCTATCTCTTTGAGATGTAAGGGACTCCCCTCTCAGATTCTAGACACATAAATTGTGCCCTCACTCCACACTTCGACCCAAAATAACAATTCATCCCCAACTCACAAGGAGGTTTCCCACACACTCAACTCTGCAATCTTGAAGTGATACATTTTTCCTACTGCACTCAACAAGGAGAACAATAGCCCAGTGCTCAGACAAGTGTGTCAAGAGTGTATTAAGGCGCCCTTGCAAGAGATGAGTTCCACTGCAAATATAAGTTCCCAACTTGGAAAATATTGACCCCACACAGAGAAATGAATATTTCAACATCCAATAATCAACCTCTAATCCAAACTCACCCTCTTGTGCTACAAATCAATTCCAGTAGGCAACGAGTTTAGCCACCATGAAAATAACCCATCTACACTGATTCCAATGAATAAATCTGAAGTGATTCCTTCCTCAAACTGATTAAGGTGTATTGTTGCAACAACGAAACCAGAGATGAAGCAAGGATTTCCAAAAACCATAGACTCTTTCCTCAAGATCTCTCAAAATCTATTTTTCGAATGAGTGAATACAAGAATGAGGGGTGCCTCCTATTTTCCCTTTTTTATTTCTTCATTGAGTTAATTCCCAGTCACTTTACTTTTTAATTTTCTTTTAATGTCACTTTATGCTTGCACACTTTATAATTTTTAAGTGACTTTATTTTTCCTAAGACCCATGTCTCCCTTTTTCCCCTTTTCACTTTATAAATTATTTTCCTAGGAAAAAGTTGAGTTCCCTAGGTAACTTTTACGACTTAGCCTACAGGAACCAATTTAGCCTAGAGAAACCATTCCTTACGCTTCTTAGGCCAACGGGGACATTATAGTAGGTTGATAGGACAATAAGGCCAACTAATATTGTTGATCCATTTCATCTAACTACTCATGGATTTCCCTCAAGCTCCTTTTTTTCTTATTTCTCACAGAACCTACTAACTCATTGCTAGAAGAAGAACTATTTGTCAATATGTTCTTCTTGTCTTTGCACCTATAACCTTGGAAGTCTTGGTGGAGGTACTTTTTGTCCTAAGCTTTCCACTTGTTCATCTATTTGGAGTAATGGATCTTGGTTATCCATTGTTTCATTTTCTTGGTCACTCTAAGATTTGTACTCCAAGAATTTTACATATCTACCCACCATAAATTTCTTAGTGACTGGATTATAAATTCTATAGGATTTTCATTGTTCACCGTATCCAATGAAAATGCAATTTTCACTCCTGCTATCAAGTTTACTTCTTATCTCTTCTAGGACATGTACATAGACTATACAACCTAAAAGTTTGAAGTGAGAGACACTTGACGCCATGCTACTCCATCCTTCTTGAGGAAATTTATCTTCCACACTTTTTTTTGGATATATGTTCAGTATGTAGATTGAACAAGCAATGACTTCATCATAAAAATCATTATATGGATTTTTAGCTTAGACCATGATCCTTGCCAGGTTCATTATGGTTTGATTGTTTCTTTCAACCTACATAGTATATCTAGTGGTGAACTACCTTTTAATTCCTTGATGTCTACAAAAACTTGCAAGCTCCTTTGACTCATACTCTCATCCTCCAGCTCGCCTAAGCACTTTGACATATTTTCCACTATGTTGTCTTACTACAACTTTAAATTATTTGAAATTTCAGAATGTATCATATTTGGTTTTTAGGACATACACCTATAATTTCCTACTAAAATCATCAATGAATGTTAGAAAATAAAAAATTCCACTAATGGACCGAGTTTTCATGGGTCCACATAGATCTATGTGCACTAGTTCTAGATGCTCTTTGGCTCTGTAGGAGGTTGTTGGAAAATTGTCTCTTTGATGTTTTTCATGAATGCAAATTTCACAAGGGTTGTTCTATTCATTCAATATAGGAATTCCCTTAACCATTGACTATTTTTTCAAGAGATTAAGAATCATAAACTGTAGGTGACCATACCAAATATGTCACAACTAAGTCTCATATATGCTTGAGAAATTTTGTGCATATGATTGTGACATGTTTACAATTCTTATCTTCAATCAAAACATTATATTACTGGTCATTTGCACCATTGCCACAAGTCATCTACTAGGTGTCTTGTCTAAGATAGTGCATGTGGAGTCCTTGAATTTGACATAATAACCATTTTGACTCAATTTTCCAATACTTATTAGATTATTTCTAAGATTGGGTACATAGAAGACATCAAGAATTTCTTTCTTCTCATTTTGATTGGTTAAAACTGACACATCACCTTTTCCTAAGGCCTTGACATGATAATTATATCCTAATGTAATTTCATATTGAATAGAACTAGCAATGCTAGAAAACAACTTTTTGTTACCCATCATGTGATTGTTTCAACCATTGTCCAACAACAAAATATTCTTGTTATGATCTTATTTAGTGATTTGACATGAAATGAATATTATCTTAAATGTCCCTTCTTCAATGTTGGAGATATTAGCTCTGACCTTGTTCAGATATGACTATTTCTTTATGCATTCACTTTCATAGTGACCATATTTTCCATGGTAGTAACATTGGAATTTAGATTTGTTTTTCCACATCCTACCTCTCCCCCTATGAGTAAGAGAGTATTTAGGATGATTTGATTGTTATGACTATTCTGGTGTTGTTATTCCTTCTGCTTAATGAATTCCTTTTCCTCTAATTCCTCTACCTTTACCTCTAACAATGAATGCCTAAGTCTTGAAGGAATGTTCCAAGGATTCTTCTTCCACACTATTTTTGATTCATGGGACAAAAGATAACCCATAAAGTATTCGATTGTTATTTTAGAAATATCTTTGGACTCTTCTATGGAAATGAAAAGCATTTCAAATTTCTTAGGTAGACTTCTGAGAACTTTTTCAGTAATTATCTGATCTTCAATATTATATCCAAGAATCATGAGTTTATTCCCAACTCCCATCACTCTGGTCATGAATTGGTCAATGTTCTCTACCTCCTTCATATTTAAGGTTTCAAACTCTCTCCTTAAGGTTTGAAGTTTAACAATATTCACTTTGTCATTACCTTGATATGTTAATTACAAGATATCCCAGGTTAGATTTTCACTATATTCTCTTGTTATATTAGGAAAAATCGAGTCATCCAATGAAATATGGATCCAAAACTTGGCCTTATTCTCCTTTTTCCTTAATTCTGCAAGATCAGTTCTTTGGTTATTAGTCATGTCCTGCGAATTTGCTTGATTGGGCTCTGAGAAGCCATTCTCCACTAGTTCCCAAAATTCCTGGACTTCTAGAAAGGTTTACATCATTACAGACTAGAACCCATAGTTCTTTCCAACAAGAACTGATCCATGTGTTTTCCCTAGATTACTTGTTGAAGCCATAAAAAATAAATCAAAGAAAATGCGTAAAGGCTATTTCCTTATTTCTCCACTTTTTTCCTTTGTCCCTTTCTTTTAATCCACAATCACCCTGTCTTTTTTAATCTCATTTAAATTTCATCCATACCCTAAATTTATGCTTTTAATATAGAAAAAGTTGATCACAGGAATATACAAAAAGGACTTTGCAGAAAAACAAAACAACTTCATTTTTTAAGTTGAACACCCTAAATATTTTTTTTAAGCACTATTTAACCCAAAATTTAAAAAATTGTCCAATTTAAAAACAAAAAGTCAAATTCTCCTCTGTATGGTTGTGGCTAGGGTTTGTTCCTTTAAAACCCTTGACTTACTGAAACTTAGCTTTCGCTCTTCCAATTTTTCTACAAATATTGTCTCCTCATATCTATGTATTACATAATATATATGGATCATTGATCTATCTTCTCTCCACTATGTGAAAAGTTTTACGAACACACTTCGATACCATGTTAATTTGATAAGTAGAGACAAATATGACGAAAAGCACGAGAAAACTTATTGGGACATGGCTCGCCCTTCTCATTATTAAATAGATTTTCTACAATATAGATTTAGCAACCCTATAGGTTTGATACAATCAAAACTAACAAATGGCTAACAATTTTCTATAAATAGAAAAATAAAAAATCAACTAATCACCCAAATAACTAATCTATGCATATGTAGTCAATAGGAGATATTATATGTTTTAAAAAAATTCTACATTTCCTATTCTTATTAGAGCCTGGATATCTCAACTTTTAATGTCTCTCTTGACTTTGTTGTATTTTTTGTTTCAAATGCTGAGGGGATGTAATATTTGGAGAGAGTAGTGGATCTATATGAAAAAAAATCTACTTTCAATCCATTCAGTGCTTGCATCAAATCAAAGTTGGATACATGCAAACATTCCATCAAAGGAAGGAACATAGATACATAAAACAATAACAAAGGAATAAGAATAAGAAGTTGGCACTTGTAGGTAACTGCAGGAGATGTAGATACTAATTCTCTAGCCATATTGATCGAGAAATCTTATTTCGTAACTTAAAAGAGAAAGGGATGAAGGGAAAATATGTTCCATTCAAATTGGCACCATTGTATTTGTACAAGTTGAGTGGGCCTATTGGTTAATAATATGTGTTTCCTCTTAAGAGGTCATAGGTTCTTCTTGCACAAATGGATCCCTTTTCCCACAAACAAGAGGTCTCATACACCAATTTAGTGTCTGAATTCTTATGTGTGAGGTTTTTTCGAAACCCGAATGTAGAGCATAATTGTTTATCTA
This sequence comes from Picea engelmannii, assembly GCA_009831015.1. NCBI lineage: Eukaryota > Viridiplantae > Streptophyta > Pinopsida > Pinales > Pinaceae > Picea > Picea engelmannii. Next base: position 22,700 of record ML793368.1, on the reverse strand, counting down.
ATCCCACAAATGACTTTATAATGTAATCTATCTTATTGATCATATGTTTGTAAAATTTATGAAAAGATCAATTTTGGCCATTTCATTTTTTTTATGGTTTGGGTCCCTTTAATATTTGACCGACTTTATTTAAATGATGGTGACAAGGGAACCTCATCAAAGGTTTTGTCTCTATATGATTGCATTATAAAGTTGTAACTCTAATATTGATTTTGTTTACCCAAGGAGTCAAAGTATGATTGTCTATTTAATGGAATCTTTTTCTAAACTCTGTCACAAATCCCACCTAATGTTTACAAAATACATATGGTCTATTTCCGTTTCAGCTAGAAATGGAATTTGATGGGTAAATTTGTTGATTTTTGTATTCTTCAGGAAGGTATTCTCACATGGCCTAGTTGTCAGGAATGTGAAAATGTCATGGGAGCCAAAGTACACTCTTTGTTTGGTGAAAACTGATTTTGGAATGAATCTAGGGCTTGATGTGTTTGGTGATGGGATTTGTGGGTTTGTTTTGGGGATCCACACCCACAAGAAAGTCTAATTTGATGTTGACTTGTGGAGGGGATTCTATGATGACCACTAAAGATTTTATATCAAGGAGATAGTTCATTGTGACATTTCATTGTGTAGTGTGTGTGGATATATGATGTATTTGACATAAGTGATTCTGCACTTGTGTCAAGGAGCTTGGTGATTTCAACAAGGGAATGTCTGTAACTCTAGAAAATCTAGCCTAGGAAGAAATTGTACAAGTGGAGAAAATCATATGGAAGTGTATGTAAAGTTTCTTGCACATGTATGTGGGTCACAATGGAAACAATTGCGTATGTATGTGCGTTGCAGTAAGGTGAATCATGTATGTACGCAGGTTACAATGGGCACCGTCACGTATGTACACGGGTTGTAGCAAGGTGAATCATGTACATATGTACATGGTTTTTGGGAACGGTAAGGTCCATACAGTTTGACGACAATAAAATTACATGTGATGTCAACAGGTCATACAGGTGGTCTGCAACATACTTTTGGGAAGAGGAAACATCCAAGGATTTGTTGAGGTTTGGTTTTCTGATATTTTCTAGTTATTGGAGGACAAGGTCATCCTGATATTTTGGTGTTGTATTGGTTGGGAGGGATGGTTTTTCCCTTTGAATTTATGAAATTGACAAAGTTACATAATAAAAAAATTGTGTCTCAAGTGTGTTGATGATTCATCTCTAATATTTTCATTTTCGTTGCATATCTTTCAGTCAATTATTTTCAGTGTAAAATTGTTCAATGATAACAACTAGGGTTTCTTGTTAGTTCACTAGGAAGCAATTTTTAGATCCAAAATTTATTCACATAGAGTTGCATGTAAAAATTGACATGGTTTCAGATATTGGGATCTAAAGAGAAGTGGATCATATTTGATACACATAGTTGCTATAGTTGGTTACAAATTTCTTGTTTATTTTTGGACAAGTCAAAGGTGATAGCTTTGTAAGGGAGTTGTAGCAATATTGGAGATTTAGCTATGAGTGGGTGCTATAGTCACGGTTGCAAGTGGAAACATGTTATATGGTATATGGTTTGATACATGGAGAAAACCATTCATATGAGGAGTTGTGGATATTGCAACTCGATGGTGTGGAAGGTTGCACTTTTTGGTGGAATGGTGGAGAGATCGGTTTGCAACAACATGTTGTGTGGCAGGTTTGCAAATCCATGGATGGAATTCCACTGGCTTGTCATAATGATTTTTGATGGGTTCATCTCGAGTTCTTTGATCTAGACGAGATAGCTTCGTGTGGATGACAGTTTGATGAGATAGAGTCTTCATTGGGGCTGGAGAGTTGCACATTTTTGAGGTGTGATAGTGTATGAGGCATTTGACCTAGGAAGATGAGAAAACTTGCAGAGATGAGTTATGATGGTAACGAGTGGACCATAATAAGTGTTCATCCACAACTTGGGACTATTTAGAGGGAGGATGCAGGTTCAATTGCAACGTGTGCATAAACACATAGAGTCTTGTTACTTGAAAAAGTAGGATTCTTTCCTTGGGAGGATTGCATGGTTCTAATATAGTAGGAACCACCGACACATAACATGGGAATAAGATTTGTTCAAGAGCTTCACAATGTTTGACTTAGGTATGTACGTGGAGCTTGGTATGGGAACTAGGAATGTAGTATAGGGATCTGGTACAATGTCATTATGGATCGAGTCCGGGGATGTGTTGTGAGTAGAAAATGTGCTATGGGTACCAGGAGTGTGTTCTCAGTCTCAATAATTGAGGAGTAGGGATATGGAGTGTTGCTTCAACATGGACATGTGTTGTTTGTGCCTAGATGATCTAGCTTCAAATCAATGGTGGTTCTTAGAGTTAGGGAGGGAAATTTATATAGGATGAAGGGACAAACTATGCATGTTGTGACTAGTAGGAGCAGAGAGATAGATGAGGAGGAGAAGATAGCTCCACTAGATGTGGTGATGCAGGTGGCCCCACTAGTAGTATAAGTATAAAGGGAGCAGGTAGCTCCACTAGTGGTACATTCTCAAAGGGAACCAAAGTTCAGAGGGAGTCAACCCTTAGGATCCAGTGAGGAGGAGAATCCTCCCAGGACTGTGCAGAGGACAATGGAAAGGGAGGATGTAGCTCCAAAGGTTGTGTAGACTCAGAATGACTCTAACTTCAAAGCGATTCAAGAGGCTCAGAGGGAGAGTCATTTTTTCAATGGGATCCAACATGTCCATATGGGAGAGAGGCATCTTCCAAAATTTTTAGGAGGGTGTCATAGGTTGAGATGACCACACAATATACTCGGGAGAAGAAAGCTTCTAGGAGTAGGGTGTATTCTAGGGAGGGATCATTCTAGACAGTATAAATTACCTCACTGACAAAGGGAGGATCTAATTAAGTTGATTGGAGAGAAGTTTTGGTAGCGGATCCAGTACAAGAGACAAAGATACTTCGAAGTGATTGTGGAGTGTGGTGATAATACCTCCATCTCTAAGAGCGAGTGTTGATTTTTGTAGATTTGGGAAAGTATTCTCGCATGACCTAGGTGTTAGGCATGTGGGAATTATAATGGGAACCAAATTACACTCTTTGTTTGGTGAAAAACACCTTTGGAATGAAGTTCGGGATTCATCTATTTGGTGATGGGATTTGTGGGTTTATGTTGGGGCTTCACACCCATAAGAAAGTCTATTTCTTGTTGACTTGTGGAGGGGATTCTACAATGACCACTAAGGATTGTATATAAAGGAGAGAGGTGATTGCGACATTTTATTGTGTAGTGTGTGTGGAGACATGATGGATTTGGCATAAGTGAGTCTACACTTACTCCAAGGATCTTGGTGATTTCAGCAAAGGAATTTCTATAAATCTGGAAAATATGGCCTAGGAAGAAACTATACGAGTGGAGAGAATCATACGGGAGTGTCCATACATTTTTTTGTACATGTATGCAGGTTGCAGTGGGAACATTCACGTATGTAAGAAGGTTGTAGTAAGGTGAATCATGCATATATGTGGGTTGCAGTGGGAACAATTGCATACGCACATGGGCTGAAGTAAGGTGACTTACATACATCTATACATGATTTTCGGGCATGAACATGTCTATGCACGATAACGTCAACAAGAGTACAGGTGACATCAGTAGACTGTACAAGTGGTCTGCAACATATTTCTGGGAAGAGGAAAATTCCAGTGATTTGTTGAGGTTTGGTTTTATGATATTTTTTAGTTACTCGAGGACAAGGCCGTCCTCAGATTTTACTGAAATTGTATTGGCTAGGAGGGCAGGTTTTTCCCTCAGAATTTGCGAAATTGAAAAGTTACAAAATAGAAAATTTATGTCTCATGTGTTTTGATGATTCATGTCTAATCTTGTTGTTTCTTATGCATGCATTTTTAGTCAATTATTTTCATTGTAAAATTGTTCAATGATAACATCTACGGTTTATTGTTAATTCACTAGGAAGAAATTCTCAAATATGAAAATCAGTCACATAGAATTGCATGTGAAAATTGATAAAATTATCAAAAGTCTTCAATTTAACTCTCAATTTAACCGCCATTAAAATTCATCGAAATGTATAATCGTATAACAAGTGTGTTGGAACCATCAAATTAGACAAATGATATTGATTTGAAATTCCTACCCTGCTCACAATGAAATATAAAATCAAAAGGAAAATATCAAATACCATGTCGAAACAAAAATATAAAATATTGTGAATTTAAAAACAAAAACTAGTTATGCATTACACTACTTATGCATCTACCATACTCTAAGCAAACATTAGTGTTTTTACATAATACAAATTACCATATAAAAATGTTTTAAGAATTAGCATGTAGATCTCATGAGATAGACTATCACTCTTCCTTTCACAATAGGGTTCTTTGTTTAATTATTTAAATGTATATAATATCATGGTTTATAATAAATTTTTACATTTAGATTATTTTTTAATATTATAGAATATAGATATTTATTTAATATATTAAATTAAAATTTTTATTTTGATAACAAAGGAGATGTATCATAACATTTTGAATATGTTTTATGTACAAAACTCAATATCAAAAAATTTCTAAATATTCATCCCCACTTAATATTCATGCCCACTTGCAATTTTCAATTTTACAATATTCTTATTTAAAGATTGCATCTATAAAATCATCATGTGATACATATTTGCATTAATTTTTTTGTAGATTTTGTGATAATTTTAGCTTCCCACCACTTTCACATGTTTTATCATTCAAGTTGATAACAACATTTTCAACAATCTCATGCTATTCATTATTTCAACATCTTGCATCTTTTATATACTTTATCACTCAAGTTGATAACAACATTTTAGACAATCCTATGATATTGATTATTCAGCCTTCCACCTCCTTCACATGTTTTATCACTCAAGTTGATGACATGTTTTATCACTCAAGTTGATCAAAATATTTTCAACAATCCCATACTATTCATTTGGACCAAAGCATCAAACTTGAAAATTCATTATTTCAACCTCCCACCTCCTTCACATGTTTTATCACTCAAATTGATCAGAATATTTTCAAGAATCCCATACCTTTCATTTAGACCAGAACATCACACTTGACAAGCATAGATTACTTTCTCTCTATTTCTTGGAACTCCAATAAAAACAAAAACATAGATTACTTGACAATCATAGATTACTTTCTCTCTATTTCTTGGAACTCCAGTAAAAACAAAAACATAGATTACTTGTCATCCATCTCTCTCTTGGAACTTCATTAAGAACCGAAACACATAAATGTGAAACCATGTTACTAAATAAAAAATATAAATATTTATAATAATTTATGAAAATCTATACCAATGGAGAAAAAAAATACAAAAGAAAACATGTGTCCAAAGATATAAAAAACATTAATGAGAAAATAATTGAAACTTCCATTTTAAGAGAAAAACTGATCCTCCTTGTAAAAATAAAGATCTTCCTTTTAAAAATAAAGAATAAATCTTTCCACTAACAAAACTAAAACTTATCGGGAAAATATTGAAAAAAAAACATGTATTAAGGATATAATAAACATTAATGTGGAGAGAATAATTGAGACTTCCATTTAAAGGAAAACTAATCCTAAATCTATCCAGTAAGATAATGGAAGCTTATCTAATCTTACTAACATAATGTATTTATTTATTTTTTACGAATTTTACTAACTTGTTTAGTTTACATTACAATACAATAAACTTTTAAAATACTTTATATTAGAAAAACTAAAATTACAATTACAATACAATAAACTTTTAAAATACTTTATATTAGAAAAACTAAAATTACAAATTTTTTTTAATGAAATAATTGCATTTTGTTTGTAGATTTACTTATATTATAATTTTGTTTTGAAAAAACATTATGAAAATTTTTATATCACTCATTAATATTTAATTTTTTATGAATTAATTTTTTTAAAGTAGAAATTTAACTATATTGTAATTATTATGTTGGAAAAGTTTCCCAAAAATATTCAATAACAATAAGAATAATATGTTAATAATTAAATAATTCAAAATGTTAATAATTAAACAATTCAAAATATATTAGGGCACTCACAGAAAGTTCATGGTGGGAATAGTAACAATGTAGGAAAGAACATGTATGCATTCTTAGAAATGATCATGCATTTTTGTTCCTACAACCTTGTTGCTTACCAATCTACCACACACTTGCCAATTTGGATTTTTTTGGAATACTTGTGCATGTGTGCTCTTGATAAAGAGGTTGTGTGCTTTTAAGAAAGAGGGTGCATGTGCTTAGGAATACTCTAGGGACACATGCATATTCCTAAGAAACACATTCTCAGGAATGTGTGCACGTCCTTTAGGAGTGCACATGCCTAGGAATGTATGTGCATTCCTGAGTAGAAGAGTGCACACACTTTAGAGCCTGTGTGCATTCCTATGTAGGGGCACACACATGTTTTTGTGCCTACATCGATAGTAAAGCATGTGCATTCCAAAGTAGAAGCATGCATGTGCTTCAAAGTGCTTGCGAATTCCTAAGTAGGGGTGCATGTGCATTCTTATGCCTAGATCCTTCAATCCTTCCTGTGTCTTTGGGTCAAAGGAAGGAGAGAGAGAGAGAGAGAGAGGGCGGGGAGCGGGAGGGAGAGATGAAGGAGCAAGATAGGGGAGGAAGCTAGAGAAAGAGGCAAGAGAGAGAGGAGAGGGATAAAGAGAGATGGAGGATGGAGAGAGTGAGAGAAGGAGGTAGGGAAAGAGAGAGAAGGATCGAGAGAAAGCAATTTAGAG
>ML793368.1:0-15708 GCA_009831015.1 Picea engelmannii | reverse complement strand
GAGGGAAGGAGGTGGAGAGAGAGAGAGGGGGTAGGGGCATCATGACGGATGGAGGGAGAGAAAATTAAAGGGTGGGAGAGGGAAGGAGGTGGAGATAAAGATGGCTAGAGTGAGTGGGGTAGAGAGAGAGAGGGGGGGGAATACATCTCAATATCTCTATTTTTATGTTATTTTTCTATAGGCTACATAAATCCATAGTCCATAAAATCACAAACACATAGAGTTTCCTATTGAGATTCCAAATATATATGTGTGTGTGTGTGTGTGTGTATTTAATTATTTTCAATATAATTTTTTCTTGACATATATTAGAATCCTAAAATAAGTACCTCTTTTATTTTGCTATAACTTTTTTATCAACTTAACTAATTTTAAAATAAACTATCCACTACACTAGAACATAATGAGATTTAGAGTCTATGAAAAAAATGTTTGATAATGTTAAGACTATTTAAGAATATAATTACTTTCATAATTTAAAAAAATATATAAAATTAATATTATAAATTTTGAAAAAATCCTCTCTACTAGAACAATATATTCTCTACAATTTTACAATTTTTTAAGGAAATTCCATATATATTTTGTTTGAAAAATAACATATCAAATTCTAAAAAGAAAATTTAATTTTCTATATTTCATCTTATTAACATATTATTGTTTTTCATATTTGCATTATCAAAAACCCCTCATCACTGGAAACCATCATTAATTTACACAATTAAAATTATTTTATAAATCATCCACAAATAATATAATATAATATTATTTATTAGAGTCTTTCATAGACACTTCACATATCAATAAAAGTTGAAAAGTTAAAGTTATTTAATTGAAGACTTGATCAATCACATCTTCCAATTTGGCCAAATTTCTAATAACATAAAATAATAGTTTAATTTCAATATCATAAACAATGGGAAAAATAATGTAAGAACAAAGTTTTGTATTATAGAACTAAACTACTCAACTATAATTTATTTTACACTATGATGTCATTTGATCAGTGGTCTTTTTTTTTAACAATATCACACCATTTTATTTTTATTTTTTGCTCATTAGAAAATAAACACAAAATACACACTTTATACTCTAAACTTACCAAGTACACAAATTTGGGCGATCGAGTTGAGTTTTGGGTACAAATGCGTAGCAGAAAAAAAAATATTGTAACGTGCAACATAGATGAAAAGAATCATTGGCAACCGCTTGCTTGCTTGGTTACTTACAGGTTGTCACAAGCTGTTGGCGCAAAGGAGAGGACATTGTTTTCGTTGTCGTAAAGTATTTGGTAATTCTGCTGCTGGACATTACCAAATATGGAGAGATTACCCAAATCACTGCTGGTGGGTAACATTGCCAGGCAGATAATGTCACTGTTAACCGTCAATAAGTAGTTCTCTGTGGGCAGATTGTAATCCGCTCCCTGGAAATGGAATGTCATAGCGGGAAAGGTTGAACTTGAAGAGCCCTGCGGGTTAAAGCAGAGATCCAGGCCAACGCTAGAGCCATCGGCCTCTGGGAGATTAATCGATGCCCTCAACGCTTCCTTCACAGCATTATAAGCAGTCTGTGGCAGAAAAGTGTAAGTCGTTCCAGAGTCAATGACAAGTCCGCCGGAGCCATCAGGTTGAAGAAGAAAAATTCCAGCAGGGATATCCAATGATTGACCTCCAACGCTGATTCCCTCCAATGATAGATAATAGAATGATGGATTTGAGCTGCTTTGAATAATAGGAGTCGAACTGGCTGTCTTGGAATTCAAGCTAGCAGTGTGGCCTAGAAACAAAGGGCTGGTTTTGGAAGGAGAATCAGTAACAGAGACTAGACAGTACGAAAACTTATTTCCTAACGACGGGCCGAGCTGCGAGACCAAGGACAGAGGGCCTCGTCCGAAGCCTACTAGTCCACCTCCTTGGAAGCCAATTCCTTTATTGTCGTTGCCGCAACCAAACGCAATAACAGGAACTGATTGAGACGAAAAGGTAAAGATCTCGTTTGAAAGGATTCCGTTGGTGAAGGATTTGTCAGCATAATGATAGCTATATTTACAGTCTCCATTATTGTTGCAAGAGGCCTGAAGAGCCAGGCACAAAGAGTTTGTGCAGGGGACCGTACTGTAAGTGGATGACAGGGAAGGATCATAGATTGGAGTTGGCTGTTGATAGCAATCAGTACAGGGCTTGCACTGCGTCCATATTAGGTCACTGCCGGTGTCCAGAATTGCAGAAAAGGATAATACAGGCGTACCAATTGCCATCTGCATGAGAAATTCTTGATTTCCTGCGCTTACTGGAGCCTGGATATCTTTGATTCGAACATCACCCTGAAAGTTATCTCCAGACATGATCTGCAACTTTTCAAGTCTCTCCTGACTGCGCTGGACAGCTCGTTTCAAGCGCTCAGTGAATGTAATATTAGGAGAGAACAGTGAATCTGTACGCACAAGATCTATTCGCAATCCATTCAGCGGTTGCGCCGAATTTAACGCATGCATGCAACCCAACAAACTAAGAAATACAGACAGCAATAACAAAGGAATAAGGAGAAGAAGGCGGTGTTTGCAGGTAACAGCAGGAGAGCCGGATACTGATTTTCTAGCCATACCGACCGAGAAATATTATTTTGAAACGTAAGGAGGACCAATATGTGGAAGGCGTTATTGATACCCAAATGTAGATCATAAATTTTTATCGTCCATCCCACAAACGACCTTTTGACCGTGTGTATTTAAAATTGATGACTAGATCAATTTTAGCCATTCCATTTGTTTTATGGATTGCATTTCATAGATTGGGTCTCTTAACTTGAGAGGTTGTGGCAAAGGAAACCATCAAAGTCGTTATCTCTAAACGATTGCATTGGAAAGCATTTCTCTCTATTGCAAGTGACCTTTGTATAAACAAGTTGGAAATCATCATGCTACACATTGGCATCAACTCCTCTCAAAATCTCTTCCCCAAGTATGTCAATCTCAACCTCCCACCTCCTTCACAAGTCCTCCATTGGCATCAACTTCTCTCAAAATCTCTTCCTTGAGTATGTCAATCTCAGCCTCCCACCTCCTTCTCAAGTCCAAATTCTTGTGAAAATGGATTAAATTATCTTTCAAGTTGATAACAACATGAAGTGCGTGAATCTCAACCTCCCGCCTCCTCCTTCTCAAGTCCTCCAAATTCTTGTGAAAATGGATTAAATTATCTTTCAAGTTGATAACAACATGAAGTGCTAGTGGATACAAAAATGCATTAAACCAATTGTGAAAACTTGACACAATGAATGGGTGCACATGTCCAAAATTGTATATTTAGACAATGGAGACTAAACATATAAGAAGTTATGAGTAGGATGAGATATCGGAACATCCTCTTCTAATTGTAATGGTTTATACAACTTCAAGTTTCTCATTTTGATGATTTAATGGTTCCTTAATTAGGTTGGTAAGTCTAATTTGAATGCATTTTGTAAATCATATCGTATAGGCTAGAGCTTATGATGTTGTTGATCCTTGAAATGTTGTGTGTGGAAATGAAGTGATATGTTTTTTACAACCCAATGTCAATATTGTTTGTCTATATACTTGGATTAAGCCTATCCAAGTGCACATTGGAGTTGGTTATGAATCTCTACTAAGGTATTTTCAAAAGAAGAAGCCTTTTATTGTTCCTTGATAAGGGTAAGCAACATAATAGAGTGTTACCGACATCTCACATGCCATTATAAGATGAAAACCATAATAGACATTGAAAGGACAATGACCTATAAACCCATGGATTTCCCTATTATATTTGTGTTGAACAATGTGTAAATAATGATCCCACTATTTATGCTTGTGGTTGAACAATATGAGGGTGTGATTGTGGATATCATTGACAAAATCATTTTGTGCATTTGTCTAGAGGTGAAAGGTAGTGGAATATAATTGACAGTCCAACAAATGACAAATATTTGCATAGCAGCTTCACCTTGTTGACCAATATCTTATCATGTTCATTCATAAATGAGGGTTTTAAAATTGTGAAAACAGAGTCAATATATTGTAGGTATTGGGGGGGATGTAGGGTTTCGGGTTTGTATAGGCATTGAGAGGGTATAATAAGGGGTTTCTAGTACAAATAAGGGATATCTAGTAAATCTAGTTTTTTTTTTTTTTCTAATTATTTAAAAGTTGTATTGGGAGAGGGGTTCAAAAAAGGATTTTGGGAGGTATTTATCAATATCTAGTGAAATTAGAGGTATTTTTTAATATCACACAAATGCACATGCTATGTCATGGGTTCACTAAATGGAGACCTTATAGTTCTTTGGTGCAAGGATTAAACACTACCATCTTGGAAAAGAGGCATACAATTATTCTAAAGATGGTGTTTTGTAAGTGAGTTTTCATAGGGAGACTATTAATAAAATCCATTATATAGATTCTTAGGGCATACTGGGAATAGGAAAGGGTTAGGATATACCAACATTTCGATTAGAAGGTTTGGATGTGCCACAAAGGATGCAACTAGGAATGAAAACGACACTCTAATTATTCATGGTAGGAAAAAAAACAAGGAACATTAAAGTGACCTACATATGTGGAAGCATGGGTCTCTTTAATGAGGAGAAGATTGTCTACCATAAGAGGCACACATAATTGATTCAATTTATATACGAAGTTGTCATGAAGGTAGAAATATAAAAATATATTTTGGTTTAACTTTGTTAGAGAATGCAAGGCTTACATGACAGGGCCAAGATATGGACTATAAGTGTATTGTTATTTCCACTCTTCATAGGAAGAAACACAAATGTTGAGAGTGTTGAGTGCATAAATAGGAGGGAAAATAAGAAAATATATAGTTTTATTATTGTTTCCCTTCTTGTATTGAATAAATAGGTGAAATTGTTGAATACATGAAGCCCATTTTATGTGGGGATTCTCTTATATCTTAGTTTTAGAATTCAAAAAAACTAAAGAATGATGGTACATAAGAAATGTCGTCTCGTTCTTGAGTAGTTAATGTTAAACATGTTTGATACCTTGAACATGCACATTAAACTTCTTGTCATAAGAATTATATAGTAGCTTGGCATTAGATAATACTTCTAAATCGTATGCTATGGGATTTCCATCTTTCATAAGTACCACATTGATAACATATTGATATGTGACAAATTCAATCTTAAAATACCGATGGAGGTTTGGGAAGCATAGAATAGGGGAGAAACAATAGATTTGTTTTATGTGCGCAAAGATTTCATGGTTAGTAGATTTCTAAGAAAAAATAATACAGATTTGTAATGATATGTAAGTGGTGCATTTGATGTGAATGGAAGGGAATGAATTTGCACTCAAAAACTAATCCCCCAGATTTGTTTTATGTGTGCAAAGATTTCATGGTTAGTAGATTTCTAAGCAAAATCCTACAGATTTGTAATGATATGTAAGTGGTTCATTTGATATGAATGGAAGGGAATGAATTTGCACTCAAAAATTAATCCCCCTAACAAAATCTCCAATGCAATGGTAGTGCGATGGATAGACCATTCCAAAAGAGCCTTCAAATTTTATGGATCAAGAATAATTCTGGATTGGATAATGAGAAAACCTCTCCAGCTCAATGGTAGTGCAATGGATAGACCATTCCAAAAGAGCCTTCACATTTTATGGATCAAGAATAATTCTGGATTGGATAATGAGAAAACCTAAATAGTGAATAGAAGGTTTGCCAAAAGAAGTTTTATATCATTTTATCTACAAATTATTAGTGCATAAAAAATTAAGAATAGTGTGGGCATGCTCAAGGTGGTACTCATATTTTTTTGAATACCAAGATGTTATCGATATAAATTATGAGAGAACATACCAAATGCGGATGAAATATATCATTGATGAGGTGCACATATTTGGAAAGATGATTGGTGAGGTGAAAATGCATGACCATCCACTCGTAAATACCAAATTTAATTTGTAAGGTAGTTTTTGAAGTGTAATTTGTGGCCATTTAGGCCATATGGTAGTTTTGTTGGAGGTCCAACTTAGTAAATAATGAGTACAAACAAATTGATCTAATAGATCCTTAATGGGAGGTAGAGAATAATGAGTACAAACAAATTGATCCAATAGATCCTTAATGGGAGGTAGAGGATAAATTTTTTTAATAATTATTTTATTGATTTCTCTATAATTGGTGATTATCCTCCATTCATTTTTCTCCTTCTTTAGTATAATAAAAGATGGAGAGCCACATAATGAGAATTCCGGTTGTATTTATTAGAATTATTTTCATTGTTCACAAAGGATTAATGATGTCATTATTGTCATATTACGGTATTATAATATGCACAACATTTCCAAGATTGATTTATATATAGAGGTCTACAAGCATATTATAAAGGGGTGCATGTGAAAAAAGTAAAAAGTGAAATGGTGGTTTCAAACTCATGGGTTTGGGGTATTTTCCCATGCTATTGAGCATTAATTTTTTAATTAATGGACATGTACCATCATGAAGGGTTATGAAAAAGTATAAAAGGGGAAAGTATTGAGAGAAAGATTGTGTGTGAAAAATGGATTAGCAAAGATTGAATTGCAAAATCATTTTCAATTCATCTTGGCATTTTCGTGATAGCCTTTTTCTAGGGCGTTTCAGATATTGAAATTTGGAATATATGGAGGAGAGATTATGGTGTACATGTGGTACAAATTTCCAATGTTGGTTCTCTAAACTTTCAAAGATATTCCCTGTGGAAGTTAGGGTTCTTTAATTCTCAGGGAATCAGTTTAAAAAATGCCATCTTGGCACATTCATTATAATTTATTTCTTGGGATGTCTGACACTTTAACACTTTACAAAGTCAGAGGAGTGATCTTGATGTACATGTGGTAGAAATTTAATATGATGATATGTTGTACCTTCAAAGATATTCCTCATGGAAGTTAGGGTTCTGGAATGCTCTTGAAATCAGTTTCAAATGGGTCAGCTCGACACTTTCTCTATAACTTGTTTTATGGGACGTTTCATACCTTGGAACATTGTAGAGAAAGATAAGAAATATCACTGTACATGTAGTACAAAGTTTAGATGTTGGTTTTCTATAATTTCGAAGATATGCCTTGTGGAAGTTAGGGTAACTGAATTCTCTTGAATTTTGTTTCAAACACGACAACTTGGCACTTTCATTATAAATTATTTTTTGGGATGTTTCACACCTTGAAAATTTACAAATACATGGGATAGAATCTGGTTTACATGTGATATAAATTTCAAATGTTGGCTTGCTATACTTTATAAGATATACCCTATGGAAGTTAGGGTTCTTGAATTCTCCTGAAATCAGTTTGAAACATGCCATCTTGGCATTTTCACTATAACTTCTATTCCGGGACACTTCAAACTTTGAAAATTTCAGAGAATAGAAGAGACATACAAAAGTACCCCAGGTAAAAGTTTTGGAATAATATTTTCAAAATTGGATACGTGGCATGATGTACACGTTCATTCTTGGGAAGAGGAAAAAAACAAAAAGGTTTGAGAAACTTACCATTTGGAAATTCAAATTTTGGTCCAACCTAGTAAAGGCATAAGTAGTGAGAAAACCTAGTGAAGGAAGAATTAGTGAGTAGACATAGTGAAGGAAGAAGCAATAAGAAGACCTGATGAAGATAGGAGTAGCAAGCAGACTCGATGAAGGTTGGTAAAACTCGCACAAATATATTGGTGTCTCTTGCTAAGTTGGTTCTTAGTGGTGGGGATTAGTGTCTCCAAGATTGGTGTCTACAAATATCTGTAATAGATTGGTGTCTCTTTCAAAGTTGGTGCTTAGCAGTGGGGATTGGTGTCTCTAGTATATTGGTGTGTATGGATATCTGTAAGGGATTGTCATCTCTTTCTAAGTTGGTGATTAGTGGTGGGGATTGTGCCTATGGATATCTATAAGAGTAGGTTAGTGCTTAGTAGGATTTGTAGCAGTAGCTTGGTTCCTAGAAATAATTATAACGGCAAGTTTTGTGTTTTTCTCCCAAAAGGGTTTCCATGTAAATCTTGTGTTCCATGTTCTACAATGTGATTGTTTTCTTATGGTTCATGAATGTTTGAAAATGTAAACAAATTTCTTATAATGATTTGATGCCCCCTCTCATTATAAGTTTATTCTCAACAATTTGGATCAGAGTGGGTTCCTTCAAAAATAGTCTAACCATGAGAATCTAGATCTTGGGAGCACACATGGTCGGTTAAGAAGGTTTCTCCACAAACAAGAATCCATTGTTTGATGGAACAAACTATGCCTTTTGGAGAATATGGATTTGAACCTATTTAATGTCTTTTGGTTTATATATTTGGCAATCCTTTGTGATTGGTCATACAATTGCAATTACTCCATCAATATTTGTGGCTAGGAAGAAGCCTAGTGAAAATAATGAAGAATCCATGACTCCCATCTTGTGTGGTCTATCATAATCCGGTTTTGTCAAGGTGATCCATTGTGGATTGGAAAAATAAATTTGGGACAAGCTTCAAAACATCTATGAAGGTGATGATAAGGTTAATAAGGAAAAGATCCAAAATCATAGAAGAAAGATCGAGAGTATGAAAATGAAAGGCAAATAAAATGTTGCAACCTATCTCCTCCTTGTGGATGAAATTGTCAACACCATTAGAGGACTTGGTGAAAAATTTTAAGAACTTATGATTGTACAAAAGGTTTTAAGATCACTCCCCTATGTTAAGGTCCCTCCCAAAAAAACCCTATGTTTTCATCACAAAATGAGCCTGTGGATTCTACCATTTCTGAAGAAATATAACTAATCAATCTATAGTTACAATTATCCATGTTTTTAACAAGAGAACAAAGTAAGTAAATTGGTCAAACAACTATCGAATTTACGATCTTTGAAAAGGGAAAATCGTCAAGGAAAGACAAATCTAGAGATATAACTTTCATATCTGAACCTAATCCTTTGGCACAAATTTCAAATATATTGAGGGGATCAAATGATATGAATGATTCATTGATCGATTTTCAATTAGAATTCAGTTCAGGTAAGCCCCCATCTCCACCACATATTCGACCTCACATTCCCATTGGATCTCAAATACTTTCCTCACAAGTAAGTGCTTGACAATCCCCTTAGGTAAGTCCAATGCAACCCCAAATGAGAAGGATGGTTAGAGTACCAAGGAGACAATGGCTTGCCCTAGGAGATGCTTCATTTATGGGTCCTACTCATGATCTTCCCAAACATCCTGAGAAATTCCTTCCCAAATTCAATCCTGAGAATAGGGAATATCATAAAGATCATGTCAAAACAATTGTGGTAGCATTTAATTTAATGGGTGTACCACATGAAGATGTTATATGTCGATTATTTCCATATAATTTTGAGGTAAAATCATTCATGTTGTATTTTGTACTACCACAAGGAACAATTACGAACTGGAATGATTTTGAAATTGCCTTCATGAAGAATTTTGGTGAGGATAAGACCCCAACAACAATGGTCTTAGATTTGTCAAGGATCAAAATGACTCATAAGGAAAAATTAATATTTCAATCAAATATTCTTGACATTAATGAATAAAATTCTTGAAGATTCTAGGCATGTTGATAATGTAATTATTGAATTCTATACTACAACTTTGCCAGCTTCTATTGCAATTTTTGTTAAAAGAGATGATAAAAACACTTTAGTTGAAACATTTGAGGAAACGTTAAATGTAGAAAAGGAAATGATGAGTATTGAAGGAAAATCACCAAGTTAAGAAAAAAAAGATTTTCCACTTATTAGGAAACAAAATGTAGTGAAAACCACGGATGATAAGAAAGACAAAGAAGTTTTTGACATGGATAGTCTTCACAGACTTATTAAAAAAATCTCAAATGATATTATAGATTTAAAGAAAAAATCAAGAGAAAAATCATCATGTAGGAGACCATGGAAACTCCTTTTAGAAGAAAGTATCCACCTCCTAATAACCCAAAAACTTCCCCTGAAGAAATTCATATTGAGGACTTTGCTCAAGATAATTACTGTCAAGTTGATGAAGAAAATCATTCTAAAAAAGTTGTCCATCCTTTATTAACATGTTTAAAGTATTTATTGCAATGGAATAATAAGAAGAAGGAGAAAAATCAAAAAAAGAATATCGAAGGGATGATCAAAATACTAAATCATCAATCAATGTTATATGGAATGGTTCTCATGGAATAATAGATGATGGTGAGGAAGAAAATTGGTTTCTATAAACTGGTTAAATCCCACTCAAACAAACCAATTGTTTTTTTCGATGCTTCTTGATTGTGACCTTGTAGAAGATATGAAAAATACTAGAGACAATATTTCTCTTTATGAATTAACTAAATTAACAAGTAGAAAAATAAGTTTATTCATGTTTTGCAATTCAATTCTGAAAAGAAAAAACAACTCAAAATATTTCATCTAATGTCAACGATGCTCTGTTTGGAGACAAATCTGGGTCACATACACCTCCATTTCTTTTGACCTTTGAAATTTTCAATAGAAATATACATAATTGTTTAGTAGATTCGTTTGGAAAAAGTTAATCATAAATCCTAAGAAATATTCTATACAAATTGTACAGTTGGACAGATCAAATGTTAAATCCTTAGGAGAATTAAAATACATCTTAATCGGGTTATATTCAAATCCAAAGGTTCATCAAACCATTGGTATTCCCAAGTAGATACTGGTCAAAAAAGTTATATGGTTATTTTTCGATTGATTGGTCACATCTCTGGTTACCATTCAATGGTTGACTAGATCAAATAAATGTAGAACGAGAAAAACACATAAAGTATACTATCACATATTTTAATGATCCCAATGAACCAATAATGATTTCAAATAAAACATTGGGAAATTTTTGCATTGATTCATTCTTCAGTAAGTTTAGAAAACTTTTACGATTTGCAAGATAAATTTAAAAAGAAAACAAATTGTAAAACCAATTGTTTCTCAATATAGTTTGAAGTAATAAATTTAAGAGTTGATCAAAATCCTCAAAATATTAATTTAGGAATAAATTGTTCTCCCTCTAAATGAAATTCCTTTATCAAACTCTTCAAAGAATATAAATGCATTTTTGCATGGACTTGTGATGATCTTAAGGTCTATGATACCAAAATTATCCAACATGTCATTCCTACTAAGAAAGAGGCTAAATATGTGCAACAAAGGTTAAGGAAAATCCACCCAAATTTTGAGCTTCGGATTGAGAAAGAATTGAACAAATTACTAAAAGCTAAGATTATCTTTCCAGTTAGGAATTCACAATGGGTTTGAAATTTAGTTCTAGTTAGGAAAAGGAATGAGGAAATCATAATTCGTATTGGCTTTCAAAATTTAAACAGAGCTTCTAAAAATGATGACTACCATGTTCCACCCATGGAGGAAATTTTGCAAAGAGTAGTTATATATGAAATGTTTTCTCTTTTAGATGGCCTTTTGGTTATAATCAGATCCTAGTTTCACAATCATCTCAAATAAAAACTACCTTTAGAACCAAATGAGGAACATATCCTTATAGGAAAATGCCTTTTGGTTTAATTAATCCAGGTGCCACATTCCAAAGAGCCATGGATATTGCTTTTAGAGGGTTAATAAAACAATCGATGGTCATTTATTTGGATGATATCATAGTCTACTCTCAAAATAGAAATGAGCATATTGATCATTTAAGATATATTTTTTATTTATAAAAGATATGGGATTTATTTGAACCCAAAAAAAACATTGTTTATTGTAGCATAGGGAAAACTCTTGGGTATTGTTGTTTCAAAACTTGGGATTGTAATAGATCCTAAAAGAACTAAATCTATTTCACAAATTTATTTCCCTAACAATAAGAAAAAAATGCAATCACTTTTAGGAAAAATAAATTTTGTAATGAGATTTATTCCTAATTTTGCCAATTCACACTTATACTGAGAGGGGGGGGTGAATCAACATAGGAATTTTTTTGTTTTCTTAAAATATTTATCAATTTATTACTTTATCATCTATAAGAAATTAAATTATAAATATATATAACCATACAATCCAAAGTACACAAATATTTCATATGGAAACCCAAATGGGATAAATATACAAAAATTATATTTATAATATAATGTAGGCACCAACCTAGTATTAATATATTCACAGACAACAACCTATATGAGACACCAATCTCCTCACCTAAGCACCAAATAATTAATTCATGTAGGCATCAAACTACAACTACAATATTTGTAAGTAAAAACCTATTGGAAACACCAATCCCCTTAATTCAGCACTAACTCATGAAGATGTAGGAACCAACCTAATAGAGACACTAATATCCTAAAAGTGTCAACAATAACAGATCATCTCTTTACTTCAAGCCTTAACCTTCACAAAATTGTTGATTTTTCTTTGTTGTCACAACACTCTCTGTCAATTTGAATTCTAAATGAGTTCAAATGTTCCTTAGACCTTGCACCTCCTAGCCAACCTTAGATGATTACATTATATTATCTCATTCTTGGGACCTGAAAATATCAGAGCATCTACTTCTCATTCAAAATTTGTAGCTCACATCCTCAAATCTTAAATCTGCATTATTCCACTCTCGATTCTACAATCTCAAAACTTCTCCTCCATTCTTACAAATCCACTCAAATCTCACACTACATTTTCAAAATGATCAGGGCATCGTTATTCATATTGAGCCCATATACTCAAGGGTTTGTCCTCAATCAAATCATTTTGAATAGGTTGGCTCCATATCCCTCGATTATCCATTAAATCGAGCAGAAAAAAATCCTTTGAAACCATTCTTCAATTTCCTTCCATCACACATGATCTTCACATAGACCCTTAATGCTCAACAACTTTCTAATGCACCTAGAATTAACTCATGACCATTGATATTCTCACTTCCCATTGAAGCACACAAAATGAACTCAATGCACAATATTCATCAGATCACATCTTTGATTAAATATCAATCATTGATCTCATTCCTTGAATTCTGGTACCGTTGGGATATCAGGCTAGTGTGCCTCCTGGGCCTCCAACTATGTGCTTTTAAATTTTCACCCCGATTTGGTACAGAGGGAATACCAAGCTCACTAGCCCATCGGTCTACTAGGACATTAGGCCCTCAATGCTACAAACTCATGCCTTCAAATCCATGCCAGTACTCTGATATAATATCAGTCATTGATCAATAGATGGTCACAATTCTCCCAAGTGCAGGTTTCATTATCTCTCTCACCAGATCATCAAGCCACCGACCCATTTCCCCCCAACAATTCAATTTTTCACCTTCACAATTTTTTTTCTGATATAGTATGCCACATGGTGATTGACCTACCAGGATCACCACTCTACTAGGCCACTGATAGTCCAATATTCCAATATTCGATATACTGATATGCTGATGTGATCTCCACATGGACACCTTCTATTTGTACTGGATGATGTGGTGTTGATGTAGCTATGAAATCATCACTTCCTTGGGCTCTTGTTTGTGTCAATGTTTCATCGAAACCTACACATGAGACCTACCTAAATAAATTACAAATAAATCTTATCAAGAAAGGACGAGAGATTCAATATGGAATAATGAGAAAATATATTCGCACTACTCCAATGAGCTAATCAATGATGATCATTGTGATACAATGAATGAGTGGAATACACTCATATATAGGAAGGAAAATTCCATAATTAAGAAAATAAATCAAGAAGTTAGATTTCCTTAGAAATGCATGTATGCATAATAGTGATGGTCCAAATAGAAAGTCTAAAATAGAACTAGTCAGTTAACTCCCATTGAACTAGTGTGTCGAAAATAGAAATTTTTCCAACACCTCCCCTGGACATCAGTATGGAGTAAAAAGGAGTCTCGAAAACTAGGCCATATTAGGTACTCATGTACAATGAAACTAATGAAAAATGAACAAAAATGAGGAAAGAGGGAAAACCACGTGGGAACAAAACCCCCCCTCAAAAGAAAATGCATCAAAAGAAGAAAAGGAAGGTGCTAGGAAATTATGTTATTCACTCTAAGATGATCCTTCAAAGTCTGAAACTTCATCCCAGTTAAGGTCTTGGTGTAGATATCAACAATCTTTTCAGATGAAGGATAAAATTACATATCAATGGTCCTATCATGTACTAGATCTATGATGAAATGCATGTGGACCTCAATGTGTTTGGTTTGTTTCCATTGTACTGGATCTCTGCAAAATCTCAGTGTACTATGATTATCACACCATATGATAGTCGAATAGTGAAACTGGATAAAATATGTGTAAGGAAGTGTTAAAGACAAAGTTCTTGAATGACACAGTTGACTACTCTATACTCGGCCTATGTGGAAGATAAATCAATGGTTGATTTCTTCTTACTTGACCAACAAATAGGGCCTAAGCCCAAAATGAGAGTGTACTCGGAAGTGTACTTGTGATCTGTTCCATCTCTAGGCCAATCTAAATCTATGAAGCCTATGAGATATAATACACAACCAGTTGGATAGCAAATCCCATAACTCATGGTGCCCTAAACATAGATGAGGATGTGCTTGGAATCCTTCCAGTATAGATCATGGGGCTACTACATGTATATGGAAAATTGTCCTACTACATATGAGATATCCAGACGGCTGTGGGTGAGATACAAAAGACTCCCCACCAACTGTTGATACGAAGTGTTGTCCATTAATGGTGTATCCCTACCATACTCAAGTCTGATTGTAGATAACAAGGGTGTAGGTGTATAATTATAGTCTGTCATGTAAAATATATCCAGAATCCCTGGCATACTTATCCTAATAAAGTTTAATTCTTGAAGCATCTCGACTAATATCAAGACCAAGAAAGAAATGAAGTGGACCCATGTCTGTCATAGAGAACCTTCCATGAAAAATTTATTTGACAATAGCAATGGCTGAAGCAGAGCTACCAGTGATCAAAATATCATCAACATAGAGTACTAAAATAATCAAAGAGTCAATATTCCTCAACATGTAAACATTGCAATCACATTTAAATCTAACAAAATCATGTGAAATAAGATAAGAATCTATCTTTTCATGCCATGCTCTAGGTCCCTTCTTGAGGCCATAGAGTGACTTCGTCAGTCTGCATAATAAAGATGAGTTATGAATGAAACTCCATGGATCATCCATGTAGGTCTCCTCTTCAATATCACCATGAAGAAAATCATTCTTCACATCCATCTGGTGAAATTCCCATCATTTGGTTGTTGCAATGGCTATAACCAAGCGAATGGAGTCCATCATTGTTATAGGAGCAAAGGTCTTATCATAATATATCCCATGAATCTGTTGAAATCTGTTTTCAACTAGTATTGATTTATACCTGCTCATCTAACCATTTTCTACTCTCTTGGTCCTATAGACCCATTTTCATATGAAAATTTTCCTCCCTGGTGGAAGTGGAACCAAATCCCATGTCTGATTCTCTAGGAGTGAGTCGTACTCCTCCTGCATGGATTCTTCCCATAATGGATTTCCCAAAACCTCATTATAGAGTTGTGGATCAAAATATTGAACCATATAGAATGCATCGGCATTGTTGAGACCACATATTGTACCCTTTTACTCATACTTTTTTCCATTGTTATACCCTTCATCACCTGTATTTAGACCCATATTATCACTTCATCTGATCACCTCAAGGTATACAACGTCCTTTCTCATCACTATATGTTTAATT
>ML793367.1:220404-235741 GCA_009831015.1 Picea engelmannii | reverse complement strand
ACCATGTCTCAGCATCTTCCTCCTTCTTATGCTCCCCATCAAATGTTGGAGGTTTAATTTTGTTCATCTCTCCTTTCAATTCCTCCCTTCCAGATTTTTGTTGTTTTCTGGTAGGTGATGGGCTTGAACTGCTGTGTGTCTTATTGCCAGAACATTTTTGGGAGCGACTGTGATGTCGGCTACCACTCCTCGATCTGATTCTTCTCCCATGAGTTCTGCGACTCTCCATCGTACTTGAGTCTCTTCCTTTCTCAAGTTTCTTCTCTATTCTTTCCAGACTCTGCAAGAATCTTAAGTTTAATTTCCCTTGCTGATCTCTGACTTTCATGAGCTTTCGGCTATCAGCTCAGCGCTCCTTGGCCTCTCTTTGTAACCCTTCAATGATTTTCATCATATGTCCTTCCTTATCCATCTCTTTTCCATGCCCATTAGAGTTCGATCCTTCGACTCCCTGGTTAACATCCTTTCCTTCATGTTCGTCTTCCATTTCAGGGATAATTTGCATTCTTCCCCACTCCATACTTGGCGTTGATTATCTGGAGTTTTGGCCTTCGTTGAACTCTGCACATGCACTGTGCAATGGAATTTGAAATTTGTCAGGCCATTAAGCTTTATGAACAATCCACAACATTCATAATTAATACGAATCAAGAACGAAAGATATTTCAACTTCACAAAGTTTTCTAAGTTCTGTCTGGTTCTGTGTTTTTCGGGTGTCCGAAACTTTAATTCAGTTACTTCGGGACTTCAAGTTTCGGAGTTTCGCAACTCCGGATGTCGAGGTTTACTGTCCTCTCATATTCCCGATCTCTGATGACCCTTTTTACGTGCTAGCCCTCCTGAGCCTAGCCCATGACTCATATGACCATGCGCCCCGACCGTGGTCATTTCCCTCTCGTGACTATTCCTATCGGAGTTTCGGCACTTGCGCTGTCAACAGGCGCATGTCCTCGCAACCCCTGATTCTCCGATATGCCTTAGTCCTCCAAGCTAAGCCCTAGCCGATGTGACCACTGACTTGTGACCCTGGCCTTATCCCTTATCGGGGTTCGGGTTTTTGCAAATACGAATGCGCCAAAACTCTTGACAACGGAATCCCCGATTTCCCGATTTCCGATGGATTCCGTCCGTGCTAGCCCTCCGGGCTAGAGCCTCACCATACAACCACACTATATGACCTCCACCCTACCCCGTCGGGTTTCGGCGGTTTCAATATCATGCTCATACGCTCACGGGATCCCCGATGGGTCCCAGTCGTTGACTTGTCAACAGTCCTTTTGCCTGTCAATAAAAATCTGCCACCTGTCCTCCTGATAGTCGATGTGGCCCCATGCACCTAGGCCTTATCAGGAAATCACGTATCACGATTTTCCCAAGCACGAAACCTTTGCCTCCGGGATCTCCGATATCCCGATTCCCGATATGTCGATGTGCCTTTTTGCTTTAACCCTTCGCGGTTTAAGTCAGGTCCATGTGACCTCTACCCCGCGACCGTACTCAAAGCTCTCGTCGGGGTTTCGGGTTTCGGAGTTTCAAAGTGTATGAATCACTTGTCACCGGGTTTCCCGATCTCCCGATGAACTTCCAACACCAATGGACTTACTCCTTGTTGGGACTTTTTCCCGATGGTGCAGATCTCTGTCACGTGTCCACTAAATGAACGGTCCATATTTTGTCGCGAAATCGTGGATCGCGATTCCATGTGACGAGATCTCTATGTGTTCGAGAACTCCGATTCTCCGATTTCCGACTCTGCGGAATCTACTGACACGTGTCCACCCGAGATTCACGGCTATGATCCCTCCTCAGGATTTCGAGAATCACAAGGTCTCGATTCTCTTGACTTTTAATATCCCGACGCCTCTCCAGGACTTCTCCTCTACCCATGACGACTTAAGTCCTGCGCAACTTCCGTCAACTTGGACGGTTGGCGGTTAATCCCACAGGGATCTCACGACTCACGATCCTCCTGAGTTTAAACTCCTGTGCAATATCAAAAGGTTTTAAACCTCGTGCACGTTCTCCAGATCTGGCGGTTGCAAGGGTTCGCTTTCCCTCCGAACAGATCTGACGGTTCTAACACCCTTGGTGTAGAGACCTGTCTTCCTGTGGTCATAGACCATACCGGCTGTGGTTTTCGCCGCACCACTACACTCCTGGCTTGTAAACGCGGTCAAGCAACAACTTGACACACTAGGACAACCAACGTCCGAAATTGGCCATTCCAGGCCCAATTTATTTTCACATTTTCGGTCCAAAGACCGCTCCACTGGCCCATCTAGGCTCAGTGTCGAAACCTTGGCTCTGATACCAATTTGTAGTGTACCCAATACCAATTTGTAGTGTACCCTTTCACTACCCGGGTTTTACCAAACCTCACAATTACCGTTCTGTACATGGAATCTATAGAACTCATACTGGGTTTTATAAGCAAATGCATTTAACACAATTAAACACACTTAAAACTTCAGAGTAAAATATATGGGTACTTCTATAATTAAACGAGCTATAGCATTCATCATTAATTCATTTACACAGCGGAAAACATGATACAAAACAACACAGTCATGCTCAACATAATTAAAGTGTAATTCAATACTTATCTTTTATTGGCTGTAGAATTACACCAACCAAGTGCAGGCCTTCCACGAACCTCCCAGCCTTAGACCACACTGTTCATCAGCTCAACAGTAGGTCACCCCCGAGCTGAGACCGAGCTCCACCCCAAGGAAAGGAATCTAAACTCAGGCTGAGGTTACAGGGAAGATAGCACATACACAACCACCAGGAAGAAAGCTCTCTCAGGAATCTCCCACGCTCACTGCCCACAGACCCTCATTCCCCACATGCCTGCTCCACCCCAGGGGAGTGCACCTTCTCAGTCACCTAGACAGTCCTTCGGCTGCAAGTCCCCCTTACCTTGGGTTACAGGAACAGACCGGACCGAAAGTCTCTGGGCTCTATGGTAGCTACAGGGATTTCTTCTAGGAGTTCTCTTCTCCCTCTGCGCACTCTCTCACCTGGAGGAGTCGCTCACAGGCCAACAAGCCTCACGCAGTCCAGTACTGCGTGGACACAACAATCCACAGTAAGCTCAGACAAATGCTTCCAAAAACGGTTCAACAATCACTGGATGATCTCGCGGTGATGATTTCGGGACAGGCTCCAAACACAGGCTAGCTCAACATTTCCCATACAACCACATGATGCTTCCACTCAAGTCCAGCACAGGGATTCTGGTTCAGGAATGCGTTTCCGGGTTGCCTAGAACAGACACAGACTCATAGTTCGGAGCATGGGTGTACATGGTTTCTTCAGACAAAACACAGGCTTAACGGCTTCAGAGATCCATCCGCGTATCTAGCAGAGGTCATCCTCCCTTTCACGCTCAGAGGTTCGGGTCCGAATGGAGGAAGATCCCCACCCACGGTTCAATTTAGGCTTTTATTTGCATGCACCAGGGTTGACACTTGTCACCCTGGGAACTGCATGTGTTCCATCCGTACGCCCTCCTTCCACCACTTGGGAATCACGGGTCCTTCCAAGAGGACTTAGGATAAAATACTGTGCATATGGATTTTT
The DNA here is from genome assembly GCA_009831015.1 of Picea engelmannii. Lineage (NCBI taxonomy): Eukaryota > Viridiplantae > Streptophyta > Pinopsida > Pinales > Pinaceae > Picea > Picea engelmannii. Next base: position 232,159 of record ML793367.1, on the reverse strand, counting down.
AGGAAATAATATTAAAATATTATTCCAGGCCTAAGCCCCCTAGGATTAGCCCCTAGGCTCATCAGTCAGCCCCTTTACCACCTTCCAGCCCCTAGTTCCTTGCCTACTCTGTGGACGCTCAGTCCCCCATCACTCATTCATCGTGGTCGGTCTGCACTGGCGGTGTTTATATTTTATTAATTGATCTGCATACTTACAAGTACATCAACAAGCTCCTGGCCTTCGACACTTAGGCTCCCTGGCCTAACAAAACACAAAAGCCTACAACTTATACAAGACTTGGCTCACCAGCCTATAGAACACATTTACAATTCTTTGCATAAAACATGATCTGTAACGGGGCTCGGCCGTGGGGACACTATAACTAGGAAGTGGTCCTATTCCAATCCCATCAGTTCAATCATGTGGCTCTAAATAGAATTATCTTTTAAAATTCTAGTGGCTTGTGCAATGAATAGGTTCAGTATTAAAAATTGTGTAGGCATCACTTATTACTTACCATACACCAAATTAAAGGGTGTGTTATTTGTTGAATTACTTGGCATCAACAAATATGCCCAAAAAACAATGGGTACCCTTTCATCTCAATCGTTACAATTGACATAAAAAAATTTAGTTATCCCCCATTCCAAGATTTTAGGAGTGCCTCGTGGAAGATAACTGTTCCAAATAAACAACATGTTTTATAAATTCTTTGATGATCATATTACAAATGAGAATTACAATATATATACAAGAGAATGAAATGGTTGCAACCCTATGGATGGATAATAAAAAACACGTGACTAGTAAACAATTAATTAATTAATTTTAGAGTCATCACAAGTCATCCCCTCCTAAAATGTTTCGACCACAAAGCATAGGTAAAAAAGTGTGTTTGGATCTAAATTCCTCATCCTCCCATGTAGCTTCATATTCAAGAACATTCTTACATTTGATAAGATATTCATTAACACTTCTGGAACAACAGACCTTAGTTTGGACCGCTAAGATACCTTCAGGAATGAATACTAACTTCCCTTCTTCATTTAAACTAGGTAATTATGTTTGTATATGAATTTTCGGGGCCAACTTTTTCTTCGAACAAGGAACATGAAAAACAGTATGCAATTTTCCCCTGTTTGGAATATCAAGGGCATAAGCAACTTGACCGAATTTCTTCCAAATTTGATAAGGGCCATAAAACTTGGGTGCAAGTTTATGTTTCTTGTATTTTTTGAGAGAGCTCTGCTTGTAAGGTTGTAGTCGAACAACACCCAATATCCTACCACAAATTCACAATCAATTCTTCACTTCTCAACTTGTTATTTGATTTAATTCCTTACTTGTTCGAGGTGATTTTTCATAATATGAAAGACCTCATAAGAAGTAGCTATATAGTCCTTGATGGCATGAACCTTGGAATTGATAACATATTCTTTAATTGATGAAGGCACATAACCATACAAGGCCTCAAAAGGGGTCATTTTTGCTGAGGTATGATATGTACTATTGTACCACCATTATGTAAGATGTAACCAACTAATCCATTGCGTCTGACAATCATTCACAAAATTCCTTAGGTACCCTTCAAATCATTTATTAACCACTTCAATCTAACCATCTATCTATGGATGGTATGAAGTACTCATGGTTAAATATGTCCCAACTTATTGGAACAATTCCTTCCAAAAGTTGCTAGTATACTTGGGATCCCTATCACTAACGATAACCTTGGAGAACCCATGGAGATTAACATACGTATCAATTAGGGATGATTTTAAGGATGGAACTTTATTTTAAAATGTAGAAACCTTGGCGAATCTTACTAATCCTTCATATGCCAACTATAAATGTTGGGCGATATTTTTGTAAAAATATTCAAATTTCTAAGGACTTTATATAGGTTTATAAAATTTGGGTGATTTTTAAGGGAAAATAATTTTATCCTATAGAATTTGGGCGAATCATTTATAAAATAGCGAATCTTGTTTTTGGAAAAACAATGGAAAATTAGCCCATGAGCGAAATTTAGCCCCTAAAATCATCCATGGTATCAATAACTTGACTAGCTTTGGCCTTTGATGAAATTCCAATGAAGTGGGCATATTTAGTCAATCCATATACAATTAAAAATATAGAATCTTTCCCTTCGAAGGTAGGAATACCAATGATAAGGTCCATATATATTTCAGACCATTTTTTATCTCGAATGTGAAGGGGTTGGAGAAGACCTGGAGGAGCAATTTTCAAACTTTTGTCTTTGACAGGTGTCATATTCTGCCACACATTTCAGAATGTCATCCTTCGTACCCTTACAAAAGGAGGACTGACATATATTGTAGTCTGTTTTGAAAAACCCCACATGGCCCGGTGTCATAGAATCATGTTTTTCTTTGAAAATTTGGAGTTTGAATTTAGAAGAGTTGGGTAAATATATCCTTTTTTGTACCACAATATGTCATTCTCCCAAGTAAATTTATGATTTGTTTCCGGGTTGCTTTCAAATTCCTCTATTAGCTTCCTTATCTCTGGGTTTTTGACATACTCAATTTGTATTTCTAAGATCCATTCGAGAATGACTATGAAAGTAGCTCATAGTGTAACATCACTATCGTGTTTTCTTGATAAGCCATCCAAAACCAAATTTTCCACTCCCTTTTTATAAAGAATATTGAAGTCAAAGACTTGGATTTTTCTCACCCATATTTTGTTATGACGAAAGGTTCTTCTGAGTTAGGAAATATTTCAAACTGTTGTGGTTTGTTTTCACGAGAAATTTAGGTCCTAACAAGTATTGCTTCCTTTTAACCAAGGCATGCATTATTGCCAACATTTATTTTCCATATGTAGATTTTATTTTCTCCTTTGGTTTTAATATTTGACCTTCGAAAGCAATGGGGTGATTATGTTGCAAGAGTACGACACTTAATCTCGTTCTTGAAACACCACATTCAAGGAAAAATGTTTTGGAGGAATTTGGGGCTGCCAAAACAGGGGTAGATGTCATTAATGTCTTCATATTTTTAAAACAAGCTTTAGCCTCTTCATTCCATTTAAACACATCTTTCTTCAATAGTGATGTTAACAAGGCCACAATCTGTGCGTAGTTTCAAACAATTCTCTTGTAATAACCAGTAAGACCTAGGAATCATCTTAGTGATGTGATTGTTTTTGGGCTAGGCCACTAAGTAATTGATGCAATTTCTTTTGGATCTACATTGATTCCTTCATCTGATATGACATGGCCCAAAAATTCCATCTCTCTTTGTCCAAAGCTGCATTTAGATTTGTTAGCATAGAATTTATTCACTTCTAAGATATTTAATACTGTCTCTATGTGCTTGAGGTGTAGGTTCCATTTTTCGCTATAAACAAGGATATCATCGAAGAAGACAAGTACAATTTTTCATAGGTATGGACCAAATAAATCATTCATTACTGCTTGGAAGGTAGCAAGAGCATTGGATAGACCAAAGGGCATGACCCAAAACTTGTACAAGCCTTCATGATTGTAGAAGGTAGTTTTGGGAATATCCTCCTCTCAAATTCTTATTTAGTAATAGCTTGATTTTAGGTCCAGATTGGAGAAGTATTTGGCACCGTAGAGATCTTCTAGTAGTTCATCCATAATTGGAATTGGAAATTTATCTTTTATGGTAATGTTATTCAATGCTCGATAATCGATACAGAGCATGTATGATGAAGTGGATTTGGTGGTCCACTTCATGAGAACATCATGAATACATAACATAATTCCATATTTTCCATAATAAACAATATTTATTTATTATTCATTTTACATATTTACTTCACAACATATGAAATACAATACATGTATATAAATACACATGGGGAATGATAAGTCATGTTCTTTCCAAAGGTAATGACTTATCATTTACATTATAATGCCTATTTACATAATAACAAACCTATAACATATTATTAAATAATAATAAATGTAATATACTAGGTATATTACAAGTCTTCCCCCCTTAAAAATGTTTTGTCCTCAAATCATAGTTATAGAAGACTTATCTCTTGCTATGGCTTGTAATATTGTCTCTTGATTCTTCATTCTTGAGTCAATGATCATTGAGGACCCGAGACGATAGAATCCTTTAAGGGATGAGCAAAATTGTCGAATTGTACAGGAGTCTGCCCACCCTAATTTGATCTTTGGTGAAATTGTGCGTTTAAAGGGTTCTTGGAAAAAACATGATGTATTTTGACTCCCGTGATAGCTTCTACTTTAAGCACCACTTGTAGTGGAAGTAATATTCTTCAGAATATCGATAATTTGTTTCCGTTGATACATTGATTGGTTGAAGTATTGACTTTTGTCATTATGATGTCGATAAGGCATCCTTGTAACTTGATCTTTACTTCTTATACTTGTAGTTTTTTCTTGATTAACTTTTGGAATTGAGTCTTCTTTGTACCCTTGGCTTGTTTGTACTTCGAAATTTGAAGACCTCTTTACATTAGTTGGATTTGCATCCTTTTGAGTTGCAAGGTTGAGTAGCTTTGTATTAATTCCTTTATCCATATATTGGTTGTTTACATTTGAAGACTTCTCTAGTTCCATAGGTCCAGTCATTGTCTCTTTATCAACTAATGATTCTTTGTTGATAAGTTCTGTAGTGACTTCTTAATTTGTGTGAGCAAAATTCTATTATGAGCCCTTAGGCGTAAAAGTTCTTGCTCATTATCTGATTTTTTGACTTCACTTATAATATCTTGATTCTTTGGCTTTTCATCTTTCATCTTTTTAATTTGTTCAATCAATTTATGATTAAGATTCCTTAGGAAGGAGCTTTCTTCCTCTTTTTTTGGTTAATTTCTCTTTGAGACCTTGATTTTCTTGTTCTAAATTTTTATTCTCTTGTTTCTTGTCTTTTGACTTCCTGATTTTTACTAGTGGTAATGGTAATGATAATGCCTTGACGTGGTCAAAGACCTGGATTTCTCAGAGAAACTTTGAAACGATGGGTTTTGCCAAATGCCGGATCGAGACTTTCTCTGATACCAAATGAAGTGGATCTGGTGGTACACTTCGTGAGAACATCATGAATACATAACACAATTCCATATTTCCACGATAAATAATATTTATTTACTATTCATTTTACATATTTACTTCACATCATATAAAATACAATCTGTGTACATAAATACACCTGGGTAATGATAAGTCATGTTCTTTCCAAAGGTCATGAATGATCATTGACTTATCATTACATTATAATTCCTATTGACATAATAAGAAATGCAATATACTAGGTATATTACATATGACCCACCCTTTTTTTCCAACAAATATGATCAAATTTGAGAAGGGACTCCTACTCCGGGTGGTAACACCACAGTCCAATAATTCTTGGAACAAGCGTTAAATTTAGGTTTATGTTTGTGAGATTGTCTATAATATTTTCTTCTAATATGAGTAGAACATGGTGTTATTTCTATGATGTGATCTTGAGAACATGGTGGAGGAAGACCTCAAGGAGGTTCTTGAAAAATGGTACTATATTTTCCAAGGATTTAATCTAGTTTCTTTGGTTCACCATTTTGATTTTCATTAGTAGTACTCTCCATTGAATAAAAACATAAAAAATAGGCTTGGGCTCTCTTCTTAATAATCTTTTCCATTCTATTGGATGAGATTATTGGGGAGGGGGGTTACTGATTCCCTAAAACTTATACTTTCTTCCATTTTCAAAAAATATCGTGAATTGTTCTTGTAAATTTAACCCAACTGTACCAAGCATGGCTAACCATTGGGCTCCCAAGACAGTGTATGCAATTCCAATTGGCATAGCATATACACAAGACTTCAATTTGTAGTCATTAATATATAATTATACCTTATGGCATTTTTCATCAAATGAAGTAATCTTGTTCCCCATAAATGAGACTTGAAATTCAGAGGTAGGGTAAATAAATATGTTTAATTGCTTCACTATCCTTGTATCTATAAAGTTGTATGAACTGCCACTATCTATCAACATTGTCACTTTAGTTTTCTTGACGCAACGATAGACTTTGAGAGTTTGGGGTTGATAAATACCTGCCATTATGGCTAAAGAGAGTGCTGGAGTATTGTCGGATTTCTGGATGTTGGATTCATTAGAATATGTTTCTATGTCAAAAGATATGTCCCTAGCCTGTTCATCACTATTACCTCCATTCTTGTTATTATTATCATTTTTTTCACATAAGTAGATTTTTTTGTTCTTACATTTATGTCCACGAGTCCAATTAGGAGCATTTCATCTAAAACATCAACTTTTATCCTTTTTTGCATAAGATGATGACATCATTTGGTGAGGAGGAATATACTTCAAACTTGATTTTGCTTCAATGAGTTTGAATTTTTGATGAACTTATTCAACATATTTGATATCTAGTACTTTAATTTTATTCTGTATGTTCAGTTTCAACCAGTTTATGGCAATTTGTAGAAGGCGCTTATCAGATACATCATCGACACAAGTGGCTAATACATGGAACTCATTAAAAAATTCATATATTGTCCCTGTTTGTTGTAAGAGAGTGAGCTTGCCGAAGCGTTTTCTTCTTCTATATCGTGAAATCATTTGAAAAAAAATCTTCTTGAAGGTGTCCCGATCTCTCACCAATCCTCCCCGACATTTAGAATCCCACTATAGGAACCATTCACAAGCTATTTTCTCCAGGTACATCGATGCAATGTTGATTTTGTTGTCATCGTAACTTATACGGTGCATAGTGAAATAGTTCTCAACTTTATTGATCCATCTTGTGCCCTCTTGGTTTTCCTCGCCATCAAACTTTGATATATCTAGTTTTACCTTGTGTGTAACATTATTGAACAAAATCGTATTCGATGAGTATTGGGGCCACGAGGATGAGTTGGGGCTACTCATTCCCTCGCTTGGATTTTTTGAGGTTTCGTATTCATCTTTGATTGCAAGAAATTCTTCATATGTTTTGTTGGATTCTTGTAATAAATTTGCACAAATCCTTGAAATTTTGCTTTCAAGCTCAACGCCTTATTTGTTTGCGGACTCATTTCCTTTGTAAGGTCCACAAGACTTCCTATCAGTTTCTTGTATCCATGATCAATGGTTGCTAGATGTGTTAATTGGGGTGAAGAGTTAAGATGTGACAGATAAAAAATATCATTTTTTTCCTTGGTGATTTTTTTTACCTCTGTAAGAAAAGGCTACCACTATTAATTTTTTTTATCTCTCTCTATATTTTTTTTGTATATGGTAGGGAATACCATGGGCCAATGGTTTACCAAAACCAGTAAAATCAAAATTTACTCTTCCTTCTTTTTTTCTTCTTTACTTTATCTTATCTTTCCTATACCATGGGAAAATACCATGGGTTTTTTGAAACCATGAGCTTTGATACCAATTTTGGAAGACAATTATTACAAATAAACAATATATATTTTAAATTCTTCGATGAGAGGAGTTATAAATTTGGGACTACCTTGTACATGGCTCTTCTTTTTCCTATAGGATTGCCTCCTCCTTTGTTGAGTAGGTTTTGTAAATGTAATCTTCAGGGGGCTTATTGATGGTGTACTGAGTTTTACTAAGGTATGAACCACCTCCTTGTGTTCTTTTTGTATTTTTACCTTTTTCTTGTTTTCGTGTCTAAAGTATCTTGGTATGTTGACTTTATTTGTTTTCTTTACCCTTTCTTCCTATTCTTTCTCTTAGCTTCTCTTCATGATAGTCTCTTGTACCTCTAGGAAAGCCTGCCTGTCCATGTCCACAAACCCCACCAAAGGAACTCTATATCTTAGATTTCCCAAGGTACCTGTCATTATCAATTTAATGAGGCCGTGGTGGGATAATGTATCATGTTTTCCTCCTTTGACCTTAGTGTTCATCTCCTTCAAATATTGGAGCAGGAAATAAGGTATGCTAAGGTTGCTTTTTGGTTCCTGATTGAAGCATTATCTCAACTGATGGAGAAGTCTAAAGTGATAAGCATACACCACACTCATTCTTCCTTCATAAGTGATGCATTTAATGATGTGGTAGGCCACCTTAAGCCAAGGTTGAGGTATGCTTTCCCTTTTGATACCATTTTTGTCTTCTTGAGGCTTCTCATTCTTATAGAAGAAAAGATTCTTTGCATTCACAACTTCATTCCTCTCCTCCTTGTCCCATGGAAAACCCATAAACAAGGTAGAGACTTTGCTAATAGAGGCTTCATCCACCATTATATCTAGCCCTCTAATTGCAATTAATTACTCTTGATCCTTGACATTATGAAAATTTAGTGCAAATTCTAGGGAATTTTCATTATAAAATCCCCTCAATCTATCAAAATAGCCCAACTAGTGGATATTTTGGAATATTTCAACTACTTTAGGGTTTTCATAAATCTTGGAAGGTTCAATGAGTTCCCTTCTATTGAATCTAGCCCCCATTCTTTCCTTTTTGAAGATTATAAAATAATGACTTTTTTTAGATGGTCACCCAAACTGTAGTTTTTTTTCTTTCTCAATCTTGCATATTTATTTTCAGCTACTTTGGCAACAATGTGATTAGGGTTTCTTATTCACGGGAAAAGGAAATGATCAAGTCTTGATGTATGGAAGTTTAGGATGCAAAAGGGACTGTGTAGATAATAACGTGAGTTAAAGACTCTAATTTTTTTTTCTTGTAGGAGACAGAGTACATAGTTATGGTGTTTTGTGGCAATCATATTCTTCAGGGGAGCTCATGCTCATCTATAGTTTGGATATTTGCAATCTTGAACCATTATGCAAAGAATCAGGACAACATGAAATCTCTAAGAAAAACAGATTTCAGGGTGTCTTTAGAATTTTAGAGGAGAGTCGAGTTCTATTGGTTTTGATTATAACCTACACAATTGTAGTCATAAGTGGCATATTGGATTTGAAAGACACACAAAAAATGGTAGGCTTGAACTTTAATGTGGGATATCAACAAGATTTTTTGTGGACCAAGGCAACATGCAAATCTATGAGGTAGTTTGTCAAGGAACCAAAGTATGTAGAATTACCTAATTAACATGAGAGAACATAAATTTGAGTAGGGTTGACTATGCTGCCAACCTCTACTATAGATTTGAGGGTTCAAGTTTCCTCTGGAAGACTGTACAATGCTTTGCTCAAGTTCTCATACTATCAAAGCCTTTGATTCCTCAACGAAGACCTCTTGTGCTTTACTGAGCTTGGAGAGGGCAACAAAATGTTATGACTCTTAGTTTGGAGCAAAAATATCGGGCTTATCTCAATTTTTGACATAACAGTTGTGTAAACATTATACTTAACAATTGTTTGTCTCATTCTCTTGCTATCACCATCTTGAGTTAACTCACTTGCTTTTCCATTTTTTTTGTCACAAGTGTACCCCCCGACGTGGAGTATGACACCCTCCTCATTTTTGTCACTTTTTTCATGTTAAATTCGTTTATATATATATGTATATGTATATGGTTTCCTTAATTGTAGTTTATGCAATGAAAATTTTGGAGAGCGGATTGAGAGTACCTTATGAAATATTTGCTTGATAATGGATATTATATTTTGCTTTTTGATCAGTATGTTGTTGTGTGTAGGCTTGCTTTGTTGCTGCAGAGTATGTTCAAAGGCTCATGAATGATCCCGTAGAGAACAAAAGTTCTCGTATATAGGTGCAATGAAGTAAAAACTGAGTTTTCATACGGGTCTAATTAGGATGTGGATGCTTGTTGAGGAAGTGGTAAATAATTTTCTTCAAGGAAATCAATTGTTGTAGCTTTTGTTGATTTGTTGTAGATGTTAATGTAGAATACAAAACATCCTGTAGGTTGTTGAAAATGTAAAAAATTATGTTTTTCATATGGTCCTTATCATAATGATGCTTCTGGTGTTAGAAAAAAAAGTTATTATCCCAAGAAAAAAATATTGTTGTAGCTTTTTAAATTTCCTGTAGAAAACCCCCTTTTCTTGTAGCTTTTGTCTTGTCTTGGGTGAGGAAAAAAAGTATTGGGAGTTAGGATAGAAGTTTGAAAATGATTTTGGGACATGAAAAATGATATTAATGGAAAAGAGTAAAATTTTATGAATGTACTTTGTCTTTATGAAAAAAAAGAAAAGTGGGTATGATGATATGACATGGAATATTGCAAACATGGAAAGTGTGAATATATAAAATGATGATTGGAGATGAGAACTAAATTTTTTGAAGTTGATACTTATGTCTATGAATGTGGCTACTTCTTTTAGATTTGGTAAAATCCATACTTAGCTTTGAATTGTTATGGGCATCCATTATTAGTCCCTGCCGGAAGGCCTGGGACTATAGCAATGAGTTGATCATTGAATTTATATTAGTTTAGGGTTGACTTTAATTTTTTTGCAGAAATTCTAATGTTTAACTTTAGAAAGTTTATATTCATATATTTTAAAATAAAAAAAATGTGTATTTGTTACAATCTTATTGGCTAATAGGTTTGAAGTGTTATTGCCAGCTTCACTTCTTCCAATGTTTTAATTAATATTTTTTCCAACTGTCATCCTTAACTCAATTACTCACTGTACTTTTCCATGCTATCTAAACTAATCAACAATTTCCACGTTTCCAAAATCACGTGGCTTGATTGTCATCAAGCTGATACGAATCTGCATGAGGTATGGACTGGAGGGTTTCTTGTAATTTGTGATCTGAAGCCGGTTTCCTGCCTTCACCCATACACTATTGCACAATATCCAGCTCTCTCTCGCATGGGCGAAGTTTTTTAATTCTCATACAGTCTGGTGGAATCCTGAAGCTGGATATGTTTACTCGCATTCCGATGGAATGGATTTCAGCTGGTTTTGTTATGGTGGATTTGTTGTTATCTCAAGACTTTAGGCGGCAAGCAGACCTGTTCTTGTTAAGAACTACAACATTTTTTTTATGCAATCCTCTCGTAAGAACTTCTGTAAAACTCCCCTTTATTTCATCCACAAAAAATTGTCTCGCAGGGATCGTGGCAGGGGAGGGCGAAAGTCCTGATACATACATGTAACAACCTAATATTTCTAAACATCATTAAGTTTCCTAAACATTTTATGAAAGTAAACTGAAACAAAACTTCATAGCATGATATTGACTTTTTTAATAGCAACTTCAGTAACTTAGATTTATCAATAAATACTAAAACCATGGCAGAATGAAATAAATACATAACTTGACAAGTACCTGGTTCTGATGCTAATTTCTGTTGCCAGCTGCCTTGCTTCTGCTCTCCTGCTACCTGCTACACAGTCTAGTCCTGCTGAAAACACAGAAAAATAATTGCCCAAAACTATTGTCCACCCTGCCAACTAGGAAAACGACCTAGCTCCAGGATATCTACGGATATCCTGGCCCCCGTGCCCAAAACCTCTAGCAACTCGGTGCCTGCCTGATCAATATGTCACAACCAGAAAATCCCGTGCCTCAATCTGAGCGCACCAATCTCACAGCAAAGCTCTCGGCTCTCTGCAGATAGCAAGAAAACAGTCCTCCGCAACCATCCCCCCCTGTCGAATGGTGCGCACATCCCCCTCTTCCCTTCCCTTATTCCTCCCGACCGACTCACGCAATTATTCCTTCAACCACCCTCCGTCCTCCGTCCTTCGTCACGAGTTAATGTTATCTTCTCGGGATCCATGGCTATCCCTCTCTGCATACGCCACCATTTTATATCATTTTTCATTGATCTTTTAATTTTACTTCACAGGTCATTAAATGTGATCTGTAGTTTGAATTATTACTTAGTTAACCATAATTAAATT
>ML793367.1:177380-190500 GCA_009831015.1 Picea engelmannii | reverse complement strand
GAGCCAATATTAGGGCTTAACATTTTTTCGCCTAGTTCTTTCTATACTAATAGATTTCTGACAGCCGGGTAAGGGACAATGATTTTTGTCCTAGATTTCAACAGATAAGATCGGAAGTGATTTACTGCTTTGAAAACAGCATAGGCTTGTTGATTTACTGTTGGGTAATTAAGTTCCACCCCTTTGAAGGCTGAACTCATAAAGGCGATTGAGACTTCATTGTTTTCAGCGTTCTTTTGAGTTAGGACGACAGCGTAGGATCGGTCAGAGGCAAACGTGTAGAGGGTGAAGTCTTGGGAAAATTTGGGGCTCATTAGAGAGGGAGCGTCTATTATGGCCTTTTTTATCGAATCAAAAGCTTGGCTTTCTAAAGGTCCCCAATGGTACTGTACAACATTTCTTATTAAGTTTTGTAATGGTCTCACCATTTTTGAAAAGCCGGGGATGAATCTCTTAACAAAGTTTATATGACCTAAGAAAGATTGCATGGACTTTTTTGACGAGGGAGGGGGTAGTTTCGAAATGACTTGAGTTCTTTCAGGGTCGATAATCATCCCTTCGCTTGATACAATGAATCCAATGAGCTTACCTTGTTCTACTGCGAAGATAGATTTTTTAGGATTCAAAGAAATGCTGTACTTACGACATCGCTGTAGAACAGATCTTAAATGAGCTAGATGATCTTCTTTATTTTTCAAGAAGACAGTGACATCATCTAAGTAAACTACTACAGATTGATTGATTAAGCCTTGGAAAGCAATGTCCATCGCTCTCTGGAAAGTGGCACCGATGTTTATGAGTCCAAAGGGCATATTTCTATAAGCGTAGGTGCCCCATGGAGTGCAGAAGGTGGTTTTGAGTTGGTCTAGAAAAGACATAAGGACTTGGTTGTACCCTGAAAAACCATCCAACAAGGATAATCTTTCAGAACCAGATACCTGTTGAAGGATCTGTTCCATGGGAGGGACAAGGTAGTTGTCTTTATCAGACGCTCGGTTAAGATTTCGGAAATCTACACATAGTTGGATTTCACCACTCTTCCTTCTGACAGGGACAAGATTAGAGACCCATTGTGTGTGCCTAACTGGGAAAATTATCTTAGTGTTCAGGAGCTTGTTTAATTCCTTCTTGACCGTTGGTTCGAGTTTTGGGTGCATTTTCCTTAACTTTTGTTGAAAAGGTTGGGTCTGGGGTTTCATGGGAATAACGTGTTGTATGATGTTAGGATCAAAGGTTTTTAGGTCGTTGTACGTCTAAGAAAAAAAATCTTTGAATTCCTTAAACAACTTAATAAATGCTACTTTTTCTTGCTCAGAACACCCCAACCCTAAATTAATGCACTGTGGATTGTCTTTAGTTCCCAAATTTACTTTTTCATGCGTCAAAGAGGAACTATTCGTTTTACAGTTCACTGATTTTCTGAACTTGTCATGAAGATCATAAATTTTTTCTAATCTAACTACAGATTTTGGGATAGAGTTTACCATGTCTGATGAAGATTATGGGGATCTCGGGTCTGGTATTACCGTAAAGTCACGAAGATTTTCGTCATGGGTACCTTCGTCGATCATCACGCCCTGGAAAGTTTCTTCCATATGCAGAAAACTTATAATCTGTTGATCGTCATCGAAGACTCTCCAATTCGTGATGTTGTATGGGAGGGATGGTCTGAACAACAGTTCGACGATAAATGCATTCGGAGATAAGCCTTCTGCAGGAAAAAGTTTTAAAGTGACGTTAGCTAACAAATCATCTTCCGAATTATTCAATCTAGGAATTGAATTTATGTTAAATGCGGAAAAATTGTTCATCAAATTCCATACCTCAGTTTGATATCTTTTAAGGTGCGGGGATAAACAGTGGATATAATTTTTTACCTGTCTAATCACGATTTCCGAATCACCAAAGACAGTTAAATTTTGAATGTTCAGATCTAATGATTTTCTGAGGCCTTGCAGGAGTGCCTCATATTTGGCTGTATTGTTTGTACATTCGAATTCCAACCGACAAGCAATTAGAGTTTTGTTACCTGCTGGATAGATGAGCACGCAACCTGCACTAGATCCTTCCTTAGATTTTGACCCATCAAAGTACAGAGACCATATTTGATTTTTGTCGGTTGCATGTGACCACTGAGAGGAAGTTGTTGGCTGCGTATATGTCAAAATTTCAGACTGCTGTTCCAAGTTAGTGATAGTATAAGTTTCGGCCATGAAATTACCGAAAAAGTATCCATCCCCTGTATTTCGGTCGAATCGACAGAAGGAGTGAATGGTTCATTGGGATCATTTAAATCATTCACCGTGAACTTCATATAATGTTCACAATTTACCTTGATTCTGTTGGGCTTTCCATTCTCGGGTAGCCACAAGTGAGACCAACCCGTCGCAAAATAGCCGTGTAATTGTTCTGACCAATCTCTACTTAAAAACAAACCATAAACTTATGGAATATCTACAACAATAATATCAATCACTTGATGAACTTTAGGATTAGACGACAATCTTATAAGCACATTTCTTAATTCACCTATCACTTTAACACTAGTTCGATCAAGCTGGATAATTTTCAAGCTGGATGGTTGAACTTCGGTATTAATATTTTGACAAACAGACCAAGGCATTACATTAGATGACGCACCTGAATCTACCATACAATTATGTACATTCCTATTGAAAATTTCAAAAGTTAACAAAAATGGAGGGACATTTCTGTGAGTACTAACAATAGAAGTTTGTTGTTTTTTACTCGCAGCCTCTGAAACTGGTTTATCTACATTTGTTACATTATTTACAGGAAGGTCTCTTTTATCATGAGGCTTGGATGTATTTTTGACGAAGGCCTTCTGAGGAATTTTGGGGCTGTTTTGAACACCTTTGTTACTGCTCGGATTGCTATTTTTGTTGTTCTCTGCAATATTCTGCAGCATTTTTTGCAGAAGAAAAGGAAATTTTAATAATTCATAAACAAAAATGTTAGCCCTAAGCTTTTTTAGATCCTCAACCAAATCATAATCTAAACTTGGGTTTACTAAATTTTGTTTAGTCTCGGTTGATTTAGACTGTTTTGGAGGCAAAGTCGTAGTGATTTCAGAAGAAGGCTTATTTGCTGTCTTGCTCCTAGTATTGTAAGGATGCACTGTTTCGAAATTAGCTTGAAAAATGCTATCCGAAAAATGTCCGAAAATATTCGGAGAGGATTCATCTTCTTCTACCGTCTCTTGTTCGACTACTTCTTCAGGAATCTCGGGAGGAATCAAGTTATCGTGTGCTTGTAGGATCGTTTGAATAACAAATTGCAGGCTTTCTAGATTTAGGCCTTCAGTATTTGAATTAAGTCGGTTGGTGGGAAAAGGCTTCCTAAAAGTGGGTTTGTAAGGCCCTTTGCTCGAAGAAGCTTCTTCTATCGATCTTTTCAAATCTATAACTTGGTTGGACAGTTTTTGAATGACTTTCTGTAAGTTTTCTAAATCCGAACTCTCAGGTTGAGCTTTGTTTTGGGAAGGTCTAGGGAGGATTTCGATTTTCTTTTTGGAAGATGAACTAGTCTCTATCTCGTTGCTAGTAGTGTCTTTTAAACTGAGAATGTCTTTCTCGATCTGACTGGCCTCTTCAAAGGCTTCTAACAACGTGGCTTTCTTGGATCTCTTTACCCAAATGGCTATGTTTTGATGTAATGATTTCGTGTAGTATGCGACAATAAGATTCTCAGCAGGCATCGAATCCGTAGGGATTCGGTTCTTTAGTGTGAGGAACCTTTGATTAAAGTCTTTGATCTTTTCTTTGGGGTTCATTTTTAAACTAGAAAGCTCCATGACTAGAACTTTAGGAGACTTGTTGTCTCCGAACTTCTCAAGGAAACATGATTCAAATTTCTCCCATGACACGATGGTGTGGGGTTGTTGGGAAAAGTACCAGGTAGAGGCATTGCCTTCAAAGGTGTAGGGAAACAATCTACAGACTACGTCTTCGTGCTCAAAACTACGGAGTCTAATGGCTAACATAAATTTTTTGATGTGATCTTCGACTATCTGTTTGGAGTCCGGGTCAAATTTAGGGAGCCATTTCTCTGGGTGTTTGGGTAAAGGATGCTGAGGCCCAGGTATGGCCACTGCATCTTGGTCGAGCCAGGGTCTGGCGGGATTGTTCGGGTTGACCATAGGTGTGGGTGGTGTCGAAGGCTGGGATGAGGAACTACCTTCCTCAGAGGATTCTTCTCCAGAAGAAGGAGGTGGTGATGGTGGTATACCAGATCCTCCTGCTGCAGGAGTGAGGATTGGATCTGTAGGGTTTAAGCTAAGGTAAGTACCTCCAAGTTGTTCTATGATATCAAAGAAGTCTAATGGTTGATTCAAAGGTCAATTTGGTTGTCTTATATGGGCTAAGGCACTGTGCGTTCTTATGAGATATTGACGAAAAATCTCTTGTATGTCACCACCTGTAGGATTTGGAGTTACTGGTTCAATTGTGATACGTAGATCGTCATTTGATGTGGTTGCTGTTTGAGGGACAATGTTGTCGTTTGAACGACTTCTAGTTACTATAGGTGAGCGGGTAGGCGGTGGAGGAGTCTTACGACCTCCTCGTGCCATTAATAGTTTTTAGGCCCTCCTTCTAGCGCCATTTGTTGACAGGCGAAATTGATCGCTCATCAACTGGAGGAGTGAATCTTATTCGGGGTTGTCTAATTAACCCAAGCCATTTGGATTAATCCACTCTGACGGGTTTAGCGGCTCCGTTGTCCGATCTAAGTCCTAAAGAAAGCGAAAAAAAAAAACTAAAGAAAATGCAATAACTTGATGAATAACAATCACTGAAAACTATATATAGATCTAATATATATTTACAGTTTAACTGACTAATATTTATAAAATAACTCTACTTATCATATGTACAATATACACAAGTGATTCAATTTCTAGTATATATATAATATGTACAAAATATGAATTTTAATCTAAATCCGCTAAAATCGAATGTAAATTGATTTTTTAAACAACAATAAAGCTATTATTTAATCTTTTTTGATTTGTTTTCTTATAATGTTTATACTCGAGAAATGGAATATCAAACTGTCTAATTGAAAACAAAAATAATAGATAGTAGAAGATGTTTTAACTACAGGAAAATTCTGTATTCATTAAACTAATGAAATCAAACTAATAAACTGACCTGTTACCACATCCAATATCTTGTTCTTTATGTAGCATCCAATCACCTTATTTGACGAGGTAAACCTACAATAGATCCTGAAATTGCTTCCAATAATGTGAAGCAAAAATGATGGAGTTTTGAATTATAACACACATAACAGGTGCAGTCACAATAATCTCATAATTTTACAAGCAGCCACATCAAGAAAAACTTCATTGTGAGAACTTGCGTATAAACGTTTGATCGAAATCAAAGATAAACCTCTTAATTCAAATTGAATGAATCATTACTATGTGTTAGATGTGGAACATGAAACATGGATAACATATAAACTTTTATTCTATCAACTTGTAGTAAACCATGACAATGAAAGCAATCATAATATATTTACAAATTGAAATAAACATGACTTGAATAAAAACACAATACGAAGAAGTTAAAGTTGTGACGAGTATTATATTTCTTTCAAGTCTGTAAATGAAAAATCCATAGTCTTGCCCCAGGCTGAGATGATCTCATGTTTACAAAATAACATGCTTATATAGGTTCCAGGAACAAAATGTTTCTTGTTGATAATATCAAATCTGTTCCAAAAATATGGGGGATGCAACCTCCCTAATTTTACTTGATATCAAAATACCAACAGCCTAATCTATTTACTAAAAAACACAAAGTTGATATGGCTAGAAGATGTCAACAATGCTTCATATCTCCTTGGAATCAATGGGTTCCTGTTAAAAAATGAAAATGGAGAAATTTTAGATATGTTTTCAATTGTCAAATGAAGCAATTCGAATTTTTCTAACTGGCTACAGAATCTTACGATTCTGTAGCTAGTTATAATAGAAACTACAATTATATTTTATTCAATAAACAGAACAAACTAATCTTTATAAGAGAGATAATCTATTCAATCAAATCGTATATACTATCTTGAGAGTGACAAAATCATGCTAAAATTCAAAAAGATCATACCTCAAATCACGGTATCAAAACGATATCAAACAATCTTGGAGTTTACGATTGCTGTTGCTGCCTCTACATTCTTAAAAATGACAGGTCCTGTAGTTTTTAGGCATTTCTCCTTTGCTTGAGTTATGGATTGGAGTCTACTGTTCTTGTTTGTCAACAAATCCACTTGGTCTTTTAAATATTTAAGCCGAGACTGTAGCAAAGGCACATCTGTATAATACCCTTCGATCCAGGATCGACATTCATCACACTGTGGCTGTAGGGACTGTGCATTGGCACTGACAACATTAAGGATTGAAGAAGCGTCCATGCGAAAGGTAGGTTTGTCACAGAGTCAAATGCCAAAGAATTCTGGGTTACCTTTTAGACATGGAGGCAGGTTGTTTACATAGTCGTAGGGTGTGTCAGGATAGAGCCCGTATGACACGGGGTCTTCTTCGCCCGTATGACACGGGGTCTTCTTTAGCCAAAAACCTCTCAATTTTTGAATCCGAGTCTTCACTTACCTCAATTGTGTTTTTTGTGTCTGCACAGGGTTTGAATTTATTTCAAGCACATCGTGAAATCAAACGACCAACCCTTTTATTCCTGTAATTAACATCGAAGTTGCCCTTTAGCTTCTTCCCTGTGGGTTTTTTAACAGTTTTAGTGCAACTCTTTGGGTGCGAACCTAGTTGATTGTCTAGTTGAATAACATCAGGGTAGGTCGAGGGTTCAATATTAGGGGCAAGATCACAGAGCAGGAGTGGTGGAGGAGAAGTGGTAGGTTTCACAAGGGTTTCTATGATAACTGGCTTATCAACCTGTCCCAACTCATTGTTGCCAAAGCCATTTCGTAAAACAAAAGCATCCCAACAATCGTTGTGTAATTGCAACTGATGCACAAGGATAATTTTAATTAAACCATGATGGAATACACTCGAATAAGACCTCTGCCTCCTAAACCGTTTTCCCATCTTGTATAGACTTCTAAGCTGGAAGTAGGGCATGCTCAATGGGAAGCCAATGAAACTCATAAGCAATCGCAGGTGATACAAGAAAACTAACCCAAATATTCCTTCACACATAATGAATTGTTTCACAATAGCAAGTAGATCATTCCACCTAGGTTTTAAAGATGATACTGACATACCTCGATCGCAACTAGTAATTTTCCGTGAGGTGAACATCAAATTCCAGGGGACCTCTTCAACTTTTGCGTTCTTGAACCATTTTTGCCCGACAGCTGGTAAACCCGTGGCTTGGCTTAAAAATTATTCAGTTATCTCTAGCTGCACGTCACCTATATTTTCTCTGCAGCCATCGAAGGTCAATGCGAACTCTTGGGCAACTCTTAGATTGAAACCCTTAAACTTTTCAATGAATAAACACCACCCGTTCCTCTCTAAATCGTCCTTGGAGTTATCATACGATAACAAGGTTTGGATGCCATTGGGTTCGATCCTTACTACTGGATCCATGGCGAATAGAAGGGAATCAACACAGAACTCGGAGGTAGGGTTTGATAAAAAGCCACAGAGCCATAGCCCCGAGCCTCAACAAAATGATGCTATGACAGTTCAAACGGTAGGCAGAGGCGTTAATCACCATGCATGGGAACGAAATCGTGAAGCACGAGACCATACATAAGAGTAATGACATGCTGTACTTCATATGACACCTTGGCATTGGGTACGTATGAGGATCAAAACACTTGGAAAACCATAGTACACACATTCATAGCTTGATTACAAAGGTAAGTGTATCAAATAAAAATTGAATAATGAAAACTCCATTAATATCAATCGAATATTAATGAATGGAGGTCTTTCAATTATGTAACCAAGGCACGTTTAGAACGAAGGAGTTATAAACAAGGAGAACAATCACGTTCATAGCAAAAATATGACAATTCGATAATAGACCATATGAACAGTTTTCCTTTAATAAAAAATTGAAACAGAGTGTTAATTCCAACTGCGAGTTTTCATGCTTACAATCATGAAAACAAAAATCTAAAGGAAGATTTGTAAAAAGCGACAAGCGACAAGCGACAAGTGTCGTTTTAGTGACAATGGTCATGACGAGTAATGAAAATTTAGAGACCCTGTGTAGGCAGCTTATAAACAATAGAAATTATATTACTGCTGCCAACAACTAGCCACAATAAGTCAAAAACCATATTTAGTGTTTGTTTTCGAAATAGAAAAACCTATAGCCTCCAGATGTTCTGTGTGTACTAGCTTAGACAATGCATAGGATATACTAGAAAATAACCTAAAAACATGAAAACATAGTAACATTCTAGAACTGGCATGGCAAACGACATAGTTGAAGTAGACTAGCAAGCCTACTAAGTTAGATGCTTGCAACATCTCTTTCCAAGCTTGTTTTGTTGGCAATTGATCCTCCTCAATTAAGATTGGATTGGAGGGCATGCCCCCAATCCTAGAGTCCTAAAAAAAGTTGTTGTGTTGTCATTATCACTACCCTTGGGGCCATAAGCTATGATATCGATATCAAAGACTACTTTTAGAATCACTTCAAATTCCCTATCCATCAAATCAAACTTCTAGAGAATGCCTTGTTGGTGGAGGCCTATTTCCTCCGCTGCTTGAGAAATGAAATATTTATTAAACCATTAGATCTTTATTAGCCTGGATACTTTTGTGTCTCTAGCTCTAGAGAACCCACAATCATAAATCCAACCCTTGTATTCTTCTTGGTAATTATTTTCCTCTTTTGCTTTACAAAATTATCTAAGTGTGCCACTTCCTTCTTGATTTCAAGGGAAAATCTAGGGTGGAAGTGTTGTTTTTCCTTCATGGCATCTTTTTCAGCTTTGGTTATGTATTGGGAGAGGCAATGAGGATTAGGATTTATGATTGTGGGTTTCATTCTTTTACGAGACCCTCTTCTACTAGATTTTAGGTTTACCTCTGTGGTTGGCTTGGCCACACTCACAAACCAATAGGGAGTGGGGTAATTGAATTGTGAAAGGGGACAATAGTTGAGTTAATGATGATGATACATGTGCACATTTGGTGGTAGGATACTTGGGAGCAATGGAATACTATGATCATTCTCACCACACGAGGGCGGTAGTCATTGGGGAAGTTCAGAGAATGATTGGTGTTTATCCAAAACTAACTGCAAGTCTAAATGAACTGGCTAAGAAGCATCTTCAAAGGCTTTAATAGCATGGAATTGTGCAATAATGTCAGAATGGCCTTTTTTAGGAGCTTTTCCATACAACGGGGCCTGACTATTTTTGGAGAGTCTACTTTGAGACCTTTGAGCATGTAGGAATGCCCATCCTTTTGGAAAATCATGTATAACTTTAGGAAAACCATGGTGATGGGGCCTAAAATTATTAAGCATTGAATGCATAAAAAAATATCACAACCACCCATTTTGATGGAGAACATGTAAGTTTTTAGGGAGTAATCACCCATTTGAAGTTTCACATTTTCACATCAGCCACCACATTTCATGGGTTCCTTGTTGGAAATCATAATCTTAAAGTTGTTAACAAAATGGATATATCAGTGTGTTTCTTG
The DNA here is from genome assembly GCA_009831015.1 of Picea engelmannii. Taxonomy (NCBI): domain Eukaryota; kingdom Viridiplantae; phylum Streptophyta; class Pinopsida; order Pinales; family Pinaceae; genus Picea; species Picea engelmannii. The sequence goes on along the minus strand of ML793367.1, from coordinate 180,836 downwards.
GGCAATGCAGTGATGAATGAAATTATGGGTGTTACCATTGTCAATTAAGATGATGACCATTTTATGACTTATATAGCATATCGACCTTAACATTTGAGGATATGAAATATCATTCAAGGCATGAAGAGAGATTTGGGGTTCTTTACTTGGCTGATTAGGAAGAGGAACTTCCTCATGGGGAGGGTAATGTCCTCCCAAGTACCTCCGTCAAATTCATCATCATAAATGTTCTCGAAGATGGCCACAAATAATTTATGTTCCTTACATTTTTGCCCAAGAGAATAGTTTTCATCACAATTGTAGTAGAGACCATTGAGTTGGCATTCCTCCATTTTGGCTCCTGTCAACTTGTGGACCTTAAGGGGTGGAGCAATCCATTTAGGAGCCACCACAATCAAATTTGGCCATTGATGCAGGAGCATCTCTCCATGCAGCCAGCCAGCCGGCCAGCCACGTCAGCGCGCACGCATTCAAAGGCTGAAGAGAGGCGCAACCTCGTTTTGAATTTGAAATTCATTGTAATTTAATGTCTTAGGCTGGTGAGCCATAAAAGCCATGCCTTTGCGCAGGCTGTAGATAAGATAGGCATTTATTGTAGATCGGCTGAGATCTAGTTCTGGATAGCAGACTAGACAACAATTGATTGTAATTTAATAGAGTAGGTGAACCTGGAGGGAAGCGCTAAGAGCCCCTCAGGTAAAAGAGATTTCAGATCTCATTTTGAGGAGAGTTAGAGTAGGAGAGGAGACTGAGAGAGCTCAGGAACACCCTTGTACAGATACAGGCATTGTTGCCATTTGTTAATATATATATATATATAAGAGCAATTTTCCTGCATTTTTGGTGTTATGTGGATATCTGTATGTGTTCCCTTTTATTCTGTAAATGTATGCTATGGTTGTATGTTTGCAGAGAGTTGTGTTTGATTTCAGGTTGAGGGTCTTTGAGGCTTCATACCAGGAGGGTGTGACAGAACGCTGAGGTTCTGAGAGCCGTGCACAAGAGGGTGCATTTCTGAACTCTGAGGAGTCAGACGAAGACGTGCTGAGAGCACAGGAACTGAGATCAACAACTCAGAAAGAGGAAGAATACCTTTGAGGTTGCTGAACACCTCAGGAGGAAAGGCTGTGGGGGTGAGAATATAGTTGCAGAAAAAATCGTGGAGGATTCTGTAGAGCTCTGCCAAGTGGGCATTGAGCGTGTGTGAACAGTGATGCACAGAAGAGGAAGCACTCTGCTGAGAGTTTGAAGAAGACCATAATCACTGAGGATTCTGAGAGCTCTGCTAGAAGGGCATTGAGCAAATGCAAGGAGTGCACAGAAGGAACCCAGAACTGTTGAACGTTCTGTGGAAGGAAGATACTCCGTCAGGAGGGCGTTGAGAAGGTGTGCAAGCAGGCACAACAGAGGAAAGAACTCTTCGAGTTCTGGAAGTTGGAGGAAAGGTCCATTGAGGGATCTGTCACTGGGTTACTGAATACCCAGAAGCACTCAAGGAGAAGCTTGAGCAGAAGGATAGCCAGGAGGGCATCCAATTCATTCTCCAATCTCAGGGAGAAGAAGGACAGAAACCCCTTAGGGGCCTGAGTGATTATATAAGCTCAGGAGGGACAACACCGTGTGTGCGTAGAGGTTCTGCAAGGAGGGAAGACATCAAAATCCTTTGAAGGAGCCGAGGATACAAGCTTAGGAGGAACAACGCTTCTACGTGCATTAGCGGAACTCAGGGTTGAGGAGTTCACGCAAGAGAAAGGAAGCAAAGGTTGAAGCCTTTGGAAGGTTTAAATTCTTCCAAGTCTGGAAGGAAGGCACGCAGGAAGCTCAGGAGGGAGAAACAGTCGCTGTTAGATCGGCTAGATAACAGATCTGGACCGTCGAATAGTTCATGTCCAAGAGGAGAGCCAGAAGAAGCGTACAGGAGAGGAGGACCGAAAGCCGTCGGATCTCATGAAGGAATCCCGTCAGCTGTCGGATCGGGAGAAGGTGTGCAGAGGTTAGGTCTTAGGAGGAGTGCACGAGGAGAATAGGTCTGAGTTGACAGATCTGAGGCAGATACCCGGTAGCCGTCAGATCTATAGAAGTTGCACGAGGTTTAGCAGTCGGGACATCGACCCTCTGGGATCGGGATTCTCGAGGTCGTAAGAACTGGAGCAACGCAAGTCACGAAATCCCGACGGTATCTGGACCATCCGTTGGAGAAGACACGTGGCAGAGATCCAGCGCCATCGACGTTTAGGCGCATCGAAAAATCAACATTCCCGTGAACAAGACATCGAGGAAAATCCAAGGGGAAACCCCGATGAGATCTGAACCGTCCGTTCACACGGGACAGGTGTCAGGGATCTGACGAGAGTCGGCATTCGAAAAATTGGAGTTCTCAAGGGTAAGAGAACCAGGGCATCAAAAGTCCCGAAATCCCGACGTAATCGGGATCGTCTGTTGAAGGGATGCGTGGCAAACATCTAGCGCCATCGGAGTTGAAGCCGCATCGGGATATCGGGGATCCCAGTGACAAGGGATTAGTGCACTTTGAAATCACAATATGCGATTTCTTGATAAGGCATCGGAGCGTGTGGGGCCCACACAGGAGTTGGCGAGTGGACAGGTGGCACATCGCCTATCGGAAGCGAGAAGATGACCACAGCCGTGGATCTCAGATAGGACGCGTGTCAAGCATCCGGAGGAGGTCGGGGATCGACATGTCGCGAGTTCCGTGGAAACAAACATTGTGTCATCGCAAACGCCGAAATCCCGATAGGAGGTTTGATCACGGTCATGGGCAGTGGTCATAAGGACCATCACATAGCCGGAAAGGAGGTAGCGCATAAAGGAGCGCATTGGGTATCGGAGGATCGAGAATCCTAGGGACTTGCGAATCGTGACCTTGAAAGTGCCTAAACTCCGATAGATGCATATGGCTGTGGTCATATGAAGGCAGGTCACGTGGACTAGGGCATAGTTGGAAGGGGATAAGGCTGAGTAGAGAGCTCGTCAGGAATCGGGGATTCGAGAGGTAAGAAACCTTCGACCCCAAAATCGGGAAATCCCAACGCCCGATAATTGGTTTTTCCCTGTGGGGAATTTGGTCACGGTTCATACAGAGGCCGAGAAGGTGAAGGAAAGAGACCTATGGATTGGGTCATGTTTGATAGGGATTCCACTTGGGAATCTGAAGAGCCACTTCGATTCATAATAAGGTGGGATTGCAATCGATCCTGAGAGAAGGCGAGTTGGAGGTGTAGGGGAATCCCTCATTTGCGTCAGCCATGGAACCAACTTGGGGTGTTTGCATTGGGCATAGGATACAACTTGTGCACAAAAAAGTGAGTTGAGTGGCCTCCACCTTGGTGTAGCAGGGTGGTTCATCTCCACTTAGGATTCAATTTCCTCCTTAAGACCATTGATAAATCATTGCTTAAAAAATCATCAATTAAATCATTGCTTAAACCTCATAGC
>ML793367.1:138822-155481 GCA_009831015.1 Picea engelmannii | reverse complement strand
TAAGACTACAACCATACAAACAGATGTCCCTCAAGCAAGCCAAGAAGGATAATAAATTATCACCAAAGTACTATGGCCCTTATAAGGTGTTGCAAAAGATTGTTACTATGGCATACAAATTGGAGTTGCCTACATCTTCACGAGTACACCTAGTTTTCCATTTTTCATGCTTAAATAAGGTTATAGGTGACAAAATCCTAGTTCAAACTATATTTCCAGAACTTGATGAGGAAGGAAAAATCATATTAGAGACTGAAGCCATCACCGACACAAGAATTCGCTAGCTGAGGAATAGATCCATTTCAGAGTATCTCATTAAATGGAGGAAACTACCAGCTGAAGATTCCACTTGGGAAGATGAGTCTTTTATACAGAAGCATCCAGAGTTACTCAAGCGTTGCAGACAACACTTGTCTCAAGGGGAGGGGCATGTTAAGCCCTAATATTGGCTCATTACCCCTTAATTGGAGCATATTACATTAGTAATGTTATTTTATTTATGTCGTCTTTATTCCAGTAGTTGTAATTATACCGCCTAGTCTCCTATATATACCAAGGAGACATTTTCATTTGGAATAATCTCGTACTTGAACATTTATGTGGGGTAAAAGGAGGTTGCCCCCTCAAAGAGGCTTTTTATATGAAATTATCTCTTTTTCAAAGCGTTGAGTACTTATTCTGAGGTTTTTCTATGCTATATTGATATTTGGTTCTTAACAAACAATGACGATTAATTCTTATTGTTCAGTTTGTTGACATAACACCTATGAAACAAGAAAATTATGGGATCCACACTACTTGGTTGCACAAACAAAAGAGATTGCAATAATTTTTATGCATGCAAAAAGGAATAAGTTTCAATGGATGGGGTATAATTTTCTTTTATACTATATGGTTTTCTCATGCATTTATAGTAACCTTGCTACAAAGCCGTGGTATATTATGTTAAAATATTTGTTTTACAAGTCATTTTGGTTCTATATGGCAACACATTTTTATTATGAAATGATATATGTTTCAGATTATGGGAAAACAGATTGAGTTTGGTTTGTTTTAACACATAAATGGCACATATATTGTTCATGGATCAAAGTTTGGGTTATATAATTGGCATATTGTATATACGATGCATGTAATTTGATTGATATCACAAATGATTAAACCCTAACTTTTAGTGTGGGTGGAAACTCAATTAGTTATTGTGAAGTTGTTAGGTACCAGATCCATTATATTAAGCATAAAATAGAAATAATGTGGAAAATACTAGCGGAACAACAAAATGTAGAGAACCACAACAAAAATGACACTTTTATTGATAGAAAGCAATGTTCACTTGCCTCTTCAAGGGGGAAACCTAAAACGGAGCAACGCTCTATTACAACAGTTCTCAAGACAAAGATTTCTCATGACTTCTACTCTTATTTATACTAATTCTATCTTCTAAAGAAAATTCTAGAGGAAAATCTTTCTAGAAGCGAAAGCTTCTATTAGTTCTTCTTACATTGACTTGTTCATATTTATTAAATAGGACTTATTAATTAATGTTGGCCTTTATTACCTGGAAAATATATTATTCTACCTACATGAGGGGTTAGGAAGGTTAGGTCCCTAACATGCCCTCCTCCTTGAAGAACAACCCTGTCTTTGAGGCTTGAGATGAGAAAATTGTTGCAAAATGGTGGCTGGCTCCCACATGGCATCTTCTGGAGTTGTATCTTTCTCACTGGTCCAAGACTGCATTCCTTCCCTTTGGATTCCCTTAATTCCTTAGGATATAATCCTTCACTTACTTAGCTTGGATTGTGGTGGTGAGTGGTGTGATTAGCTTGGGGATGCTCTTATTTTGACTCTTTCTAATCATGTTATAACTTCTTCTTCTAGGATGAATAAATTTGGCACTTGTGATCTTTAGGGGTCTAACAGAGGGGGTCATTAGTGTTGTTAAAGTATCAACCACCTCTTTTTCCTCCTCATCTATCTTTTGCTTCTTCTTTTTATGCTGCTTTGAGGGTTTAGGTCTAGTTATATTTTTGGGTTTATCATCCCTCTTCTTTTCTTCTTCACTCATCTCTATCCGTGCTTCTAAAAATTCCTGCTTATCCATATCCACAAGGTCTACCTATAAAATCCTATGTTTCAGAATCTTTAGGGCATCTAATACTATTAGTTTGATAAGCCCATGATGTGTCAAGAATTCCCTCTTTCCCTTTTTCACCTTTGTGCTCATTTCCTTATATGATTATAGGAGAAAGAAAGGTAGGCTCATGCTCTTGTCTGGTTCCTTATAAGGGAAATGTCTAAGCTGGTGGAGAAGCCTGAAGTGATAAGCATATACAATACTCATTCTTCCTTCATAGGTGACATATTTAATTATGTGGTAGGCCACTTCTAGCTAATGATGGAGAAGACTTTATCTCTTGATGCCATTCTTATCTTCATGAGGTTTTTCATTTGGATGAAAGAATTGTGTAAGATGGCTTCTACAAGAATTGTGTAAGATGGTTTCTACAAGAACTGTGTATACTGGTTTCTACAGGAATCGTGTATACTGGTTTCTATAGGAATGGGGGCCCTTGCTCATAAAACCTATGCAAACCCAACAAAGCGATTTTCAACAATATGCTTTTAAAACACAAAAATCTAACAACAGTTGATATAATTTTTAATACCAGAGAGCAATTATTTACAAGGAGGGTTTCAATGGCTACCTTCCTATAGCGACCCTATTTCCTGGAGCTATTTATTACTTTTGGTTGAATTCTTTGCTTATCTCTCCAACCTGCTAACTCGTCCCCTAATCTCCCTTCACTGCTAGAGAACCCTTTATGTTTGGCAATGGTTTGACATGGTGACCAAATTAACGACTTACTCTCACTTATGCCCGAATTTAGGGCCTTAACTACTATCTTGTACCAATTGTTGATATGATGGTTGAGGTACTCATAAACTCATGTTTTGGTGATATTTTGTGTGGTTGAATGATCCTCCACTTATCCGATGTGTCAATCACTCTTTCCCACGAATTATGGCTTCCCCCCTTGACATGACAACTAAGAACGTCTTCATTTTCATCAGCATGATATACTTTATATATGTTGACCATATTAAATATGCATGCGTATATCTTTGTATGAAACTAAATGAATGTTTAAGGTAGATGATTAAATGTGATACCTTTGTTACTTTTACGATTGTGCTAGGTTTATATGTGTACATGCAGGTTGCTGGAGTTGCATGATAGGAGCAAAATTCTTGTATCTGATGTAGATTTATTACTTGTGGACTCATTCTTGATGATCATGTCGAATACTTTCCTCAATACTTGAGTTTATTTATATTGCAGGGAGCTTCTTTTTGCAATTTTTTTTTGTTATTGTGGTTGTAATAGGTTCTACAGGATATAGGGGATCTTGTAGAATTCTTTTTATGCTTGTAGTAATGATTTCTACAGGATACAAGGGATCATGTAGAAGTGTTTTTATGTTGTCCCGAGGCTTGTATTTGTTGATGCTAATATTGTTGATTATGATAGCATTGTTGTTGATGTTAGAAATGATATTCTTGATGTTGGTGATGATTTGGTTCATTGAAAATCTATCTTTTATTTGTGAAAAAAGATCTGGTAGGAACCTGTAGAGTGATCATGTAGGTCATTTTTCTTGAAACAGAGGGTTAAAAAAATAAGAATTTGGGAAATGTAAATTGTAGATAAATGAATGGAAAACAAAGGATATTTATGAATGATGAGATGGAAAGTGTGATGTATGGAAAATGATGAGTAAAAGTGCAAAAAGCTTTGAAAAACTCTTACTCCCCTTTTTATTCGTGGAGAATTTTATTTGTTGCTAACTTCTTGTTGGTTGCTAATTTCTTGCTTCCTTTGCAGATGATTGCTAAGATGGAGTCCCTTGGTACCTGCAAAACAAAAACATTATGATTCCAATTCATTTCCTCTTTTTTTTTTTTTTCCTCAAGGCAGAGGTGCCATTATTGGTTTTCACCAATGCCCCGCCTCATCAAGCATTTGGGAGGTTTTATTGGTGAAGATATTTATTTATTTATCAGATCTAAGACCGCCTCCATTAGAGGTTTTCAACCACAAACATGTCCTAGACGCCTTAGTGAGGTTTTCATCTAGGTATCTTATTTTTTTCTTTCTTTCATATCTCATTATTTGGATGGATTGAGAGCATCCCTACTATCAATCCCATCCAGATTTTGTGTCTTCACTACTACTGTAAACTCTTCCCTTGTCATTGGATTATTGTAAACTTTTAGCCTAAATCCATTTACTAGAAAGGTAATTCCTTCTTTATCAATGGTTCTGATATGGATTGAACCATTATCATGACATTTTCAATAATGTAGGGCCCCAACCACCTGGTCATCAACTTTCCATTAAATTCCTTGAATATTGAATCATATAATAAGTTCCAGTCCCCTTCTTTGAACTTTCCATGCTTGATTTTCTTATCATGCCAAGCTTTTCTTTGTTGTTGCACTACTTCAGTGTTGAAGAGTGCTTGCATCCTGTATTCATCTAAGGCATTTGGTTGATTCAATCTTTATTTCTGTGCTGATGGTATATCCATATTCAATTTAGATGTTGTTCTTAATGTACGATATTCAAATTCAATATGGAGCATGGATTTATTACCATAGAATAACTCAAAGGGTGTGAACCCCGTGGTAGTCTTTCATGTGATGTTGTATGGACATACTGCTTCTATGATTTTCTTTGACTAGTTCTTCTTGTTCATGCTCAATATTTTGGTGAAGATATTTTCCATCTCTCGGTTGGTGACTTCAACTTATCCATTTTCTTGTGGATGGTAAGGTGTTAAATTTCTGTGACGTATGTGGTGTTCCTTCATGATTTGCTCAATAAGTCTCGATGTGAACTGATCTCCTTGGTATGTGACTATCTCTCTGGGATACCCAAATATTGAGAATATGCATTTTTGGAGGAATGCAACTACATTTTTTTCTATGGCATCCTTCATAGCCTTTACTTCATCCCACTTGGTCAAATAGTCAGTGCATAGCATTATGTTCTTCTTATGCTCAAAGGTGGATCAATTGAGCCTATAAAGTCCATGCCCCACTTGTCAAATGGCTCCAATGATACTTAGGGTTGCAAGGGAATTTCATTCCTCTTTGTAGGCTTCCCCATCCTTTTGAATTCATCACAGTGTAGGGTGTATTTTTGAGCATCTCTGTGTAGGGTCGACCAATATTATCCAACCTGCAAGATATTGTAGGTTGTTCTCTTTGCTGCATAATGTCCTCCACATAGTTCATCATAACAAGCATGGAGGTTATCATGCACCTCATCTTCTCTCATGCATATCCTCAAGAATTGGTCTGGGCCAAGTTTGAATAGATACCCTACTACCCAAGTATAGGTTGTGCTTTTTCAGACAATCTTACTTATTTCTCGATACGATAAATGTTGAGGAAACCTCCATGTTGTCATATAATTTGCTATGTCAACAAACCAAGGGGTTTGTGTTGATATGGAAAAGAGGTGCTCATCTGGGAAATGATCATCAATCATGCCTTCTTCAGTAGGAATGGTCAACTTGGAAAAAAAATTTGCAACAACATTCTACTTCTCAGGATTCTCGAGAATGGTTAGTTCAAACTGCTATAATAACAAAAGCCATATAATCATTCTACCATTGATATTAAGTTTATTCATCAAATATATAATGGCCGGATGATCAGTATGTACAATAAGTTTATACCCTATAATATAATGTATAAATTTAATGAGAGCATGAACCACTGCTAAAAATTCCTTTTTTGTAACAATGTAGTTTAGCTTTGCATCAACCAAGTTTTTACTTATGAAATAAATTTCATAGGGTTTGTTGTCTTCATTTTGTCCCAAGAACGATCCGATAGATTTATCTAATGAATCAATATGAATATGAAAGGGAAGAGCCCAATTAAGACACTGTAGTATAGGGGTAGTTGAGAGTCTTTACTTTATTTTTTCAAATGCTTGCTGACAATGTTGATTAAGGTTGGTTGTCATTGATGTCAACCCTTGAAGAAAGCCCTGCAGCACAAAGGTTTGAGTAATGGACCCAATATTGTTTGATGTAAAGATGAATCATTATTGTCTTGTCATGGTTGATAAGAAGTAAAGATGCATGAACTCCAAAGTGGCCCCCTTATGGTGAAAGCCCTCACGGGAAGACGCTTTGCGGAGTAAGATAACCCATGATTAATTGTGGAATAATGATATGAAGGAAAATGAATTTGCTAGGTAAACTATCCTAGATGGATAGTTCTTGTCATTCCATTTCCGGTGGTATGTGGAACGTCACATAACTCCTCACGGTTAGAGAGTTATGGCCATGATAAGTTGGAGACCCCAGGTTTGGGTAATGGACCCAAGTTTGTTTGATGGATAACAATATGCTTATGATATATTTTCAGATAATATTATTCTATATGGATAGTATATGTCATTCCATTTCTAGTGGTATGTGGAGCGTCGCATAAATCCTCACATTTTGAGAGTTATGGCCTTATGAAGTTGGAGGACATATGTAATCTAGAAGCCCCAAAATGTCAAACTAGTCAAAGTGGTTTAAGAGATTTTAAAAGGTAAATAATAAAGTGAAGTAATGAGTGTATTATAATTCAAAGTGAATACAAAATAAATTATTTCAATAATAAATTTAATGGATAAATTAGAAGTGGGTTAACCCTAAAATAAGGAAAGTGGGGCCAAGTGACCTAGAAGATCTTTTTAAGGAAGCTACTTGGAGAGTATAAATAAGAGGCAAGGCTATCTCATTTTAATCACACTTGAGCATATTGAATATATATAGGTGTCTGAGATAACCAAGGATATCTAAGCCGAAATTCCGAGGGAAGGTAAAGAAAATAAGGGCGAAATGCAAGGAAGGATAAATTCTTTTGATGGTGCTTTCTAAGGTATGTTATTTACAGGTCATCTCACCATTTTCGCTATAAATTTTTTTCTATAATGATTCAGACCATGAAATTGCTATGCCATTGATAAAACATATCCAAGTATCTATGATAAAAAATTAATATTGTGGGTCATTGTATTTTGGGAGTTACACTCCGTGGAAAATAGGGTTTATGGCTAGTCCTGAAACTAGTCAAAAACAAGTGTTTCATGTAAAAACGTCATAAATTATTCATAACAGATCCAAATTCAGTGAAATGAAATGTGTTTGTTAGGGTAAATTCTGTGGTATTTTGTGTAATGGTTTCATATCAATTCAACAAATATTCCGTGTGGGGCACACTCTCTAGAATAAGCCAGAATTCAACAAGGTATGCCATTTTTACTATAACTCCTTTTCTGAGAGGTTCCAAGTAGTGACACCTGGAGGAATTGCATAAAACACACTGAAGAATATTGTGTATCAGTTTCAGATCTTTATACATTACAGGTACAAAGTTATGATTACTTCAAGTTAGGATTGTTGACTAATCCAAAAATAGGCATGTGAGACTAAAGAAAAGTTTGATGAAAATGCTAGTCTCTTGTTGTTAAAGTTAAGGAAGGTTTGCAGGAATGTGATCATATACACCAGGTCTATTACAGAGCTACAAATCAGATTTGGATGATGAAATTGATGAGGGCTTTTGGTTGAGGTACATGTTGAGTACATNNTTGAGACAAGTAGTTGATGAGTTGGCACATACATGAGGTGTATAGTTGATGATGTTGGTACATATTGATGAGTCATAGTTGATGAGTAGTTGACACATGATCGGTACATACTTGGTACATGGTTGGATGCACTTGTTTATGGTACAAGTTGATTACAGGTTATTTGGTACAGGTTGGTGCATAGTTGATGCACTTGTTTATGGTACAGGTTCATTACAGGTTGAGGTATAGGTTGATGCATGATTGATGCATGGTTCAGATTTATTGGTACAGGTTTACAACGAAATATCTCACAGTGACAGGCTAACAATGGTTCCATCATTCTACTTCTACTTCAGAGTGGCAGAACGGGGCAAGGACAGGTGGTTGTAGCCACCTTTCAGTTGTAGCCGGAGAACATAGGGGGTTGTAGCCTCCTTATGGTTGTATCCAGATAATTGGGGAGTTGGAGCTTCCCTCAGGTTGCAGCCTGAGAATCTATGGGGTTGGATCCTCCTTCCAGTCGCAACTAGAAAACAAAGGAAGTTGGTGCTTCCAATGAATGTAATTTTTCAAGACATATAAGAAAAAGAATTTCGTGGTTTTCTCTTGATTTCGGTTTCCACGTAAAACACTGGTGTACTATGTATGTGCGTGATTGTTCTTTTCTTATTGTTCATTATTAGATAATAATACTACTTTGATATAACACTTGGATCAATTTGGATAAAAAGGATTATAATTTCACTATTACTGATTCACCCCCCCTCTTAGTAATCCAACAGACAGTTGAGAGTCCACCAACAATCTACATCTTTTGATAGTAGAGTAAACATGGGAGAAGCTTGTTAGTGAAAAATTGGAGACCAGGTTTCTCAGAGGTTACCAACAAATATACCGTTGTAGTCTAGTAGCGTTGACATATTCAACCTTCTGCAAGGGAAGGAGGTCTCACCCGAATTGCAACCAAGACTTATGTGTGATAAAGTGAGTTAGCAAGGACACACCATCAAATATAACGCAATACAATACAACTTCATACTCAATTGCGGAAAGATTATATCATTAGAAGTCTAAACCTATATGTGCATTCAATAATCCATGTTGCGCATCATAAAGATGAGTGCATAAATCACAAGAACTTGTAGACAATATCACAACTACTAATTACATAGATAAGGGAAGATTGCACATCACAAAGGTCAAAGATTCATACCCATAATGATAAATTTTTGTGCCCGAATAATCCATCATGTTATTATCATATCACAACTCGACATACAAAAAGAGTCTCATCCATATCATGACTTATATAGCATAATCAACAATCGGATATCCAGGATGGACTCTTAGACTTCTGCGCAAGAACAATTAATTCCCCATAATTCATTATAGTATCTTATCACATCAGACTCAATGACAATAATGGCGATAGGTTGATGACAAAAGAAGAATGGAAAGGAATCTATTGATAGCAGTTTTCATGTCTCGACAATAACATAATATCTCATAATTAACTTATTGACCCAACAACTAGGAAACCTATCCTCTCGACAATTAGGAAATCCTTTCCCATTACATATTCCCATATTTATGAATTTTCCTATGGTGCTTCTTGACTTTTTGAGTCTGCTATTATCTTTTCTCTATTCTTCTTTTGTTATGCATGCTCTCAAAGCCTCTAGATCTTCCCATTTCTCTTCTAGCTGGTGCATGACTATTTTCCTTGCTGGTATATCGACAGTTAGTTTTCCACCACTTAGATCTCTCACTGATATGCTATACTACGCAATAAGATCTTTCAGGCTGCTCATTCCTGTATACTTGTGCGTAACTTCTTCTGTTCCAAAATCTAATCTGCATCATCCTTTTATAGTGATACCAATCCTCTATTCCTTCCTTGTGTGTAGCCCACCATCTCCCCAGGGTTGCTCTCAGTGTAACATCTAATGCCTACAATTTTTTTTATTCGGGTATCTGCAACTCAAATTATTTTAAAAAATAACTTACTTCAGTTAATCCATCAAACCTTGGTGTATCACATACCTCTGTCCTGATCCAGTGCAAAGAGCGAGTAATGTGAGCAAATCCTCTGGTCAATACTTCATGCAACCTGTGCTGCCAATGTTCAAGTCCTTCCTCTGAGTCTGATGCACAAGAGCTAATGCTTCTCCAACTAAGCGCACCATCTGCAATAGGATTGACATAGTCATCCATGTGCAAAGTCATATTATACAAGTTATCAATTTCTTTTCTCACGGGTTCCACATACCTTCTTGCCTTTGTGGGGTCTAATGGTGTAGTGACCTTTAAGCCTCCTCCTTCAAAAATCATTTCTATTTTCTTCAAGTTAATAATCGTTTGATTGTCAAAGTTTGAATCCAGTCCAAGCAATGATGGATATGAATGACTATTATCCACGATCTCATTGACCTCAAAGTCGGCTACGCTGCACACTCCATCTATTTTAACATGTACTCCTACTAGTCTCCCGATCACCGTTATCTTATGTTGGTTTTCCAATATCAACCGAATAGTTGACCAAACTAACTTCATTTTCCCCATCATTTCCCACGTCTGTCCTGGAAGAACATTGACATTCGATCCTAAGTTGAGGATTACATTATCCATGTCACATTCTCCTATCTGCGCACTTAATTTGAATTCTATGTTTGTCCTCTTCTTGCGCAATAATTGGTTCAATGCTCTCTGCATCGTAGGTACCTCTATGTCTTGGGTGCACTAATCAATCATTCTGCGCAATGCATTCAATGTTGTTTTGTCCTTCATCAATTATCAACAACTCTTTAGAAAATATTTCAAAGTACTTACCTTTTCGACTGACCTTTCTAGAATGGTGCGATCATAAACTAACGGCATATCATATACTGGTGGTGTCCTTGATGCGGATGCTGTCAAATATGGTCCTAGTATTTCTTTCCTAGCTTGCTGATATGTCTTTTTCTCTTTCTATGTTTTAAACGCTGGAGTAGGCTCAATTGATTTCCTTATCCATTTCTCAACTCCCTTTCCATTTTCCATCGCATTTGTTCTATTCCTCGTTCCTTTGCATGTAATGAATGCTACTCTGGGCTGTTCGTCACGCTCCTTGATTGCTATCATTTGTAGGTTCTGGTTCTGATTCTGGTTTTGATTTTGATTCCCTCTTACCTGCCACTTCGCTATTAGTTGAGGATAGTCTTCTGTCACATGGTCCAATACTCTGCAATACGTGCACGTCATGCAAGGATTTGAACAGTCTCTCGCTAAATGTCTTGGTTGATTGCAATCATAACAAATGATCAGTCCTTTGCCTCCTCTACCAAATCAACCTTGTCCTCAACCTCTACTGAATCCTCGTCATCCACCCTAGTTAAATCCTCCCAGAGTATTGTACTGTGGAACCCCTCCTACTAATTTATTTTCTTCTTGGATTCTGTATGCATCTAAAGTGCGCTCTCTCATTAAGTCGAATGCGTGGCAATATTTTTCATCATGTTCTATAGACTTGCAAAAATTACAGAACAAATTCCTGCACGTACTTTGGTAATTCTACAATAATGGAAAATAAGTCAGATGATGTCCCCATGTCTTGCATATCTCACAATATCCTACTCCTCCTCCAAATGGGTTCGATGCTCCTGTAGCCATATACTGTGCAATTGCTGGACATTCTTCTTTATGATGGCCTTCTGTCTTACATGTAATACACCAAACTTGTTCATGCTTTTCCTTTTCCTTTGTTATTTATGACAACTGAATTATCATCGCAACCAACTGTGACTTTACCTGTGCCATACCTACACCATCTCCTACAGGAGATGCTTCCAACATCATCGTGATTTCTAATGCTTCGGGCTGAGACACGACCTTCTGCTGTGTCAATGGACAACAAATGTGTAACAACAAATCTGTAATAAACCATTCTCGATGTTGCTCATCAGGAATATGAAATGTTAATCTACCCATCACAACATTAAATATCTTGTTGTAATCCCAAAATGTCTCATTATGTACTTGCTTAATCTCTTTCAACTCTATGATATACTAAGATTCGGATTTCAGATTCTGAAATTCCTTCAACAATGCTTGTCGAATCTCTGCCAAAGTTCTTAATTGTCCTGTCGGTGTAGTGGTCTGATACTTCATATATCATAACAGTGCGTGACCTTTGAACGTCGTGGTTAACTACACAATCTTTTTTGCCTCGTCCAGGACAGTCTTCACAGTCCATATTGTGTCGCATAAAAACAAGTGTTGCTCCAGGTCTTTCGACCCCGCTCCCTGAAATTCAGGCATCCTTAGTGTATGATCTATTCCTACCATTATATTCGGTGTATCACTTACCTTCGATGATGCTGATTGAATTTGGTTTGTTACGCTACTTCCACTATTCTGACTTTTGTTCTGAATTCGTCCACTAACTACAATTGATCTTGACAACGTTCCAGTTTCTACTTCATATCTGGGTGACGCACACGGGGTCATGGGTTCGACACAAATTCCGATCTGAGATGGACTTCCTTCTTCTACTAGACTGTACTAAGGATCCTTTTCTTTCTCTTTCCTTTCTCTATACGGTGTGATTTGAAGTACTACGCAAGGGTCTCTTTTCTCATATACTTCATGCTTCTCTTCTCTCTCAGCCACAGTCTCCCTCTTACTATATATAAACCTTTTCCCACAACACAATACTCCAATCTCTCTGTCTAAGTCAATGTCTTCCTCTCTTGACATCCTCAGTCCATCTATTCTTTATTGATCCTTTTCATCTCTCTCAGACCATCATCTGGTCATTCCCTAGTCCCTTTATGTGCACGAGGGAACCTAGCAGTCATATTCCTTCTTCATGTCATTCTTGTCACACAACAACATCTTTATCTAGGTATATAGTGAGTTTAGATATCTTCTAGCGGACCCTTGAAAAATTCCCTCTCTGCGACACTATAATATTGGGTACAATCTATTGAAAACTATGTAATGTAACCCCCCAATATACTTTTCAACCAGAAATCAACCGCGTGAGAAAATTTATTACTTACTGTATTCAACTATCTGATCAGTTCAAGGGTCTAGTTTCTTGGAGCTTCAACTCTATATCTCCCAACATTCTCCACTATACTTTTTAACCATTCAGTCAAAATTATCAGAAATTCACCAAAGAAGATTTCAAGAAGATCTGTGAAAACATACCTTTGCAAGCATTGTTCATCGCTGAGTTGTGGGTTCCTATTATGTTCTCTGGAAAATTCTCACTGCTTCCTCTCTAGACATTCAATGATCTCCTCCTTATTCGACCTCCAAAAAATTCCCCTCAATTACAGTTCCTGCTCATGGAAACAAAACCATTTGTTGGTGCAAAGTGGGAAGACCTAGGGTTAATCATTAATATACCAACAAAACCATTAGACAACGACCCTATCGACATCACCTACAGATCAAGTGACGTCTCACCCAAGGCATCTAGAGGGGCTGTAGGAACCAAGGTTCTGTAGTGATGAGGGGAAGTGAGGAATTCAACATGTTCTTGGTAACCATCTACTCTTGTGTGCAGTTTCCATTAGTTAACAGTTACTTAACACTCAATATATCCTATGCACAACATTTTCCCACTTAACATTCATTCATTTACCAGTTACTTTAGTGTGTGACATTATAACATCATATATAAATAACACGTTCAACATACTTAAGCATTTATCATCATTTTACCGTAACAATAAACATCATAACATGCAAACAAAACACATCACAACACATAGGTTTAACATGTTTCACCCAACTTGGGCTACGTCCACAACGACTAGATTCTTATATTAGTTATTGATAATTTCTTACATTTGTGCATGACGCTATAAATATGCAATAGTAACATTACCCAAACTTGTCTATCAGTTCTGCTATAGTGCAAGCCTCACTCCTCAGTCATACCTCAAAAATTCTTCCATCGCTTGACTTAAATTAATCCAAAAGCACTAAAAACTTCTTATATCTCTAACCCCTTCTACCCAAAACCCATTACATATTTATACATCAAAATAAGGCTAAGCTCGTTACAATGTGGACAAAATGTCCCAAAAGCCTAACTACTTTCCTCCTTTTGTGCGTCGCTCCGTCACACTTCCTCCTATCGCGCGCTTTGACTCTTTAAATTGTGCTCCCATTGTGAACTTTGGTCCATCTTCTAACTTCATTTTCTTCTTTGACTTATTCTAGTGTAGATCTGTTGGCAGCCAATTCAATTTTTTCTATTTGACCTATAAGCTGCCTACACCTATGTTTTCCAAACTTCAAATTGTCGTTGCATTTTTCAATTAGACGATATTTTCATTTCTTGCGACACTTGCAAATTGGTCTCCATATAGTTTTCACGACTGTAAGCGTGAAAACTCCTCCATCGTTATTTGAACTGTCATGATCTTGCTATTGATATTTTGAATGGCACTTACCTTTTAGTTTATCGTTATGTGGCTGAAAAGATTTTTAAACTATGCTCATTTCGACATTTCGAATTTTGCGTAACTTGATTTTATTAAACTTATGAGGCAATGAGCATGTGGATTTATACTTGATTCTATGAATTGCATAAGGGTCATGATTTATTTTTGTTTTTATATATGATATGATCCTTATAATAATCTTTTTATGGCTCTTGGCTTGTAAGTTTTATAAGTGGCAATCGACACAATGGTTTAAATTGTTTGATTAAACATTTATGCAATAGCGCGTGGTTAACATTTGGGTTTGATGTCACATTGAATGACATTGGTTTGAAAAACTATAGGTAATGGCACATAGGTATAACACCCACCATTTGATTCTTTGGTTGGCCGAATGATAAGGTTTTGAACTATGTTATGATTGATTGAACATATGTGGAATTCGCCGGTTGTACTTTGCCATAACTATTATGCATGGCGGTGAATAAATCCACCACCCTCGCATGCGCACATTAATGTTTCCCCTTTGATTGTTCATTGTTGTTAGACCAAATGACTCTGATCCTGTGCGTTGGTAAATTCGAATCAAACCCTTACCATGTGCTCGCACCATGGCCCCTGTCGTGAGGGCTGAACCGAATGGGAGCTAGGCTCTGTTGATGTTTGACAGTGCCCACAGTGACCTCAAAGACAATGGGTGGCTCCCATTTATAAAAAAAATTGAGTGTTTTAACCTCTACGTAGCTCGACAGTTCGCAATGACCTTTGATGGTTGTCAAGCCAAGGTCGGCGATGTTCAATTGCAAATTGACGAGAAGTTTATCAGTCTTGCTACGGGTTTGTTTTCCTACACCACCTTCGTTTTCTTATGGTTTTTATGGGTTATCAACTCAATATGCCATATTATTTGCATAGAAGCCTGTTTAAGATGTCAAAAAATACAAAAGGAACCAGGCTGATAGTAGCCTCTTTCATTATGGGCTGGTTAAGATTATTGTTGTCTGTCATTTGGGGTTACACGGAGATTGTTGGAGCGATTTTCTTGCTCATAATGATTTTGAGGATTCGAACCCTCCACAGGTTGACAAACCTGTGGTGAGCGAGGGCAAAACTGTACCCACGGTACCCTATAGCATCCTGTTACCTAAACCCTTGGCCGACTCACCTATCGACCTACCCCACACTGTGACTAAGAACACTGAGACTATGAGCAAGAAGCCCAAAGCCAAACCCACTGTGAACGCCAAAGGAAAAAAGAATGCCCGTTTAATTTCTTGAATGTCAAGGAACAAGCCGAAACCTCCTGTCGAACTAAACCCTATTGTGTTGAGTGAGGACTCCGATTCGGAAGTGGAGCATTTTTTGGCTAGCGAATACCCCTATTCGAAAGGTTTGTGTGCCGAACCCTCATATGACTTTGTGACAAACCTACCCCCCTGCCTACAGGACGACCCTAACTACCCTGGCATTAAGATGTCTTGTGAAGCCCACGGTCATTCATCTAAACCCTCTCCCGCTCTGTCAAAACCTACAGTGCCACCCTGTGATCAATGTAGCTCGTGGTTAGAGAGATATTATCTTGATGCGCCGATGCTACAGTCGAGAATTCACTCTTTGGAGGACCAGATTTCCCTGCTTACCAGTCAAAAGGCTAAGTTACAAGCCACTGATAAAAAGCAAAGGACGACATGCTCCATCTTGTTTTAAAATGTGGAATCAGCTACAACGGTCGTGAATTCTAAGTTGGCATAATTTGAGTAGCCTCACATAGGTATGTTTTGATATCGCTTGTCTATATAATGAATTCAAATTCATTTTGAATAGCTCTGTTTACAACATTGATTGGCTTTGTCACATTATATGCATTCTATACATAGCTTGGTTTTGATTAAATGGAAGTTCGTTTTCTAGTTTAGCTTCGATTGAATTCTCATCGATTTGTTGGATCTTGGTGTGGATTTGATTTTGTTTGATTTAGCTAAAATGAATGCTCTGCTGTCAATTGAAATCATTTGTATCTATTTTAGACACAATTTGTTTCTCATACGTCAATTTTAAACACAATCACATTTCGGTTCAATTTGGTTATAATGTATACGATATGATTAGCAACAGTTTTGATATGGTTAATCGTTACGGTTTTATGTCTATGTGACTTTCGACCAACAAGAATACAGTTCGGATTATTTTCAATGTGATTCTGTATAAATTCACCCAAATTGTGAATAGATTCAATTCATAACGGTTATCACGCATTAGTTTGTTGTTAGTTCGACCATGTTTCGTAATTCCAATGAATATGCTGTTTGAATTTGATTTGAAGAACGAAATTGACTGTATCCAGATTCACGATTTGTTTCTATATTAAAATCAGTCGTGATATGTTTTGATTATTTGCCCAGTTTGTAATTATAACTTCTATTGGATCTATTAAGATTGCGATCACAATTAATCTATCCTGTCTGTTGACTGTGCAAGAATCTATCACGAATTTGGTTGGGTCGATGCTGTTGCGTATGGTTTCGTTTACACATAATCGAAACAACTCTTTCCATTTTTGTATTCGATTGAATGATA